>JANQBM010030921.1:0-10914 GCA_025594535.1 Erythroxylum domingense | reverse complement strand
TTTTAATAACTAGTCCATTTGTAATCCAACTTCTAATCCAATTGACTCCCAATTTTCAATGACATATGTCATTAAATCCCAATGTCATTCATAAAAATTTCTATTACCATTGGACACTTATTTTTGCCATTATTCATCAATTGTCTCGCCACTTGGCATTTTTCCTAGTCCAAAATTCCAAAAAATTCTCAGATTTCACCAAAAATTCTAAATCACTAATAAAACACACCAACTCAATTTTCAGAACAAAAATATTCACTATCCACATCATAATCACATTAAACTAATCATTTATACTCGAAAATGTCAATTAAGTGCATGCACAAATTTTTGTACTGTGTGCAATAATCAATGTTACGTATATGATGATATTTTATGCATGAGTATGAAATGCATTTTTTTGAATCCCTCATTGTTATCTCTCATGTACGGTATTCCCGGGCTCTAACCCTTAATATGGGAACAGGATGTTACAATATGGGCTCTAGAAGAGTTTTAGAGTGAGAGAGAGGTATTAAGAACCTTGTTCTTGCAATTTATGCAATTATTGCATGAATCAAAGTGCATGCAATAAAATTCTTGATCTATCTTCTATCATCTTGAGCATCTACTAGAACTCATCTAGTTTGGTGGTTAAATCACCCTTATACATTATTTCGTCATCTTCTTTGCATGTTCTTGGGTGATCAAAGAAGGGTTTGGTGTTTGCAACAACCCAAACAAGGAGAAGAAACAAGAAAGGAGGAGAAATATAAGGTCCAAAAGTTTTATATTTCATGTTCTTTACATATCCATGCAAGCATGATAGATTCTATAGTTTTCGGGTTGTCATGGTATTAGAATCTTGATTTCGACACTTCTGCTACATATGCATATATGTGATGCATGCAACCATGGTGAACCCAATAGTGGTATTAGAGCAAGTTTATGCATGTAATAGATGATGTATTGAACATGTGCAAAGTGTTTGGTGGGTTGTGACTGACATGCATGTTGATTTGGAATAATTCGTGTAAATTGTAGGATTTTTTTTTCTAATTTTATTTCACAAAAATGTTTATAAGATGTTATGTTATGTTTTTGTAAAAAGAAAATGCAAGTGAATGTCATTTTCTATTTTATTACGAATTTATTTTCAGCCTGATGCATGTATAAAGTTCTACAAAATTCTGGAAATGTGATGAATATGCATGCATTTAAATTCCATATTAATTTTTATAAAGATTGTTTTATAAATTTTATGCATGCACATGAAAGATGAGATGTTGCCACGTGTATGAGATGTATGACATTTATTGTTAAAGTGACTATCTTATGCATGCATGATGTAATGTTTGACTAGTGTTAGAAATAACATGACAAGTGTCATACACATGTGATGTGCTAGCTTATTCCAATTTTTTAATAAATAAATCCTAGGAATAAGTTTCTGGAATTTTTTATTAGACACATTTAGAATGCGTATAAGACTCTGGAATTTTTCCAGAATTAATTGAATTTGCATGTGCCGAAATTGTTTATAAATTTGAGATAACCTAGGGATATTATAGATGACTAATTGATGTAAGAGAATTTTGGAAACCCTAAGGATTAATTTAGAACTAATCTAAGTAGAGCATAGCATTTCTAGTGTGACTAGATAAAGGCTTATAAACTAGGATTAAAGTGTTTAATCTAGACATCAAAATAATTAAATTTTAGGGTTCCTAGTCGAATCACATTCATAGTTCGGATTAGCCAAGAATAACACTAGTACCCGATTAGGTTCAATAGTTAAATCAAATCACGAAATTTAGATGCATAGTCAAGTCACAACCTAGATTAAACCTCCTTTGTATGATACATGCATTAGATGCATTTTAAGGGTAGTTATGGATATAGGCTCAATTTAATTGAGTTGTCTATAATCTGAATGTATATATGTGATATACATAATCAAGATAATCTAAGTATTGGTGAGACCAAAGGACAAATCCCTCATCCAAATATTAGGACTTAAACCTTCCATTGATATGGCAAGAATTAGAGTTCTTTTAGAGTTGGGTAGTTGGGCAAACCCAAGCCCGCTCTACGCGAATATGTTCAAACTATGGAAAATAGATTTTCGAATTAATGGGTTAGTCCTAACTGGAAGCGTTGATTTGTTGGGTAAACCCAAGGTCAACGTGAATAGAGGCAAAGTTAGGTAATATACATGGGATGTATACAAATCAAGAGTTGAAAACCCAATGAGTGTGCTAAATCAACAGTTGATGACACAAGTCGATAGTTGCATAACTGAATGCAATTGTTATGAATGATACCTACCGATTGACCTAAAGTGGCTTGTTGGGCAAACCTAAGGTCATTCTTAGTAATATTGGATATTGAACCATTAAGAAAACTATAAGTTTTTTAGAATTCATAGTGAGGGATATGGATTTGAATTAAAATAATGGGACCTATAATGCATGTGATTAAAGTCCTTATCGATATGCATTAATGTACATTCTAACACTTCCTCTTATTCTTATAGGTTATTGAATCACGACGATGTCTTCTAGTGTGAACTTACGCTCCCTCTTAGATTCCAACAAACTCATAAGACCTAACTTCTTGGATTGGCTACGAAATTTGAGAATTGTTCTTAAATCTAAAAAACTGGGATATGACATAGATGAACCACTTCTCGATCCCCCGGCTGTCGATGCACCTAATGAAGATCATAAAGCTTATAAGAGGTTAGTGGATGATAGTGAGTTGGATAGCTGTATAATGCTAGCCTTTATGTCACCAAAACTGCAAAAGCAGCATGAGGTTATAGATGCTCATACCATAGTGTACCATTTGAGGGAACTGTTTGATGAGCAAGCTTGGTCTGAAAGGTTCAAGAGCTTGAGGTTGCTTTCCCATTCTAAGATGGCTGAGGGATCATCTCTAGTGTAGTATGTGCTGAAGATGAATGGATAAATTAAGAGATTAGGCAGTTTGAACTTCATAATGGATCATGAAATAAGTATAGAATATATTCTGACTGGTTTGACTGATAGTTATTCACAGTTTATGCTTAACTATCAGATGAACTAAATATCCACAATAATACCCGAGTAGATGAATTTACTTAAAACAGCTGAGCAAAATGTTAAGAAAGACAGTAAGGTTGTGATGTTAGTGGACTCTTCTTATGGTTCTTGCAAGAAGAACCAAAAGAAGAAGAAGAAATCCAAGAAGCCAGTGGGAGGTGTAGTCAAGAAGAAGGCGAAGGAGACAACACCAAAGGGGATATGCTTCCATTACAACAAGGAAGGATATTGGAAGAGGAATTGCAAAGCTTACTTGGAGCCACTAAAGTAGAAGAAGGCATTAAATGCCCCATCATCTACTTTAAGTATGATATTTGTCATTGAGGTTAATACTATTTCTGATCATAACATTTAGATATTAAATACCGAATGTGGCTCACACATATGTTTTGATATGCAGGGTCTCAGGGATAGTAGACGGCTCAAGAAGGGAGAGATGGACCTACATATGGGAAATGGAGCAAGAGTTGCTGCATTTGTCATAGGGATATATGTTTTGTATCTTCTTAGTGGGCTAGAGTTAGTTTTGAAAAATTGCTATTATGTACCCATTGTGACTAAAAACATTGTATTTATTTCATGTCTTAATAAAACAGGATTTCATTTAACCTTTTCAAACAATGGTTGTTTAATTAAGTTGAATGAAATGTTGTATGGTACTGCTACATTGTGCAATGAAATTTACATATTAGATATGTCCAATCCAATTTTAAATATCAATGAAAATAAAAGACAAAAATGAGATAACTTAAAATCATCTTACTTATGGCATTGTTGAGTTGGCCATATAAGTGACAAATGCATGATTAAGCTACATAAGAATGGTAGCTTAGGGTCATTTGATTATGAATCATATGATGCATATGAATCTTGCTTGTTAGGCAAGATGACTAAATTACCTTTTAAAGGAAAAGGTGAACAAATGAATGGGTTATTAGACCTAATACCTTCTGATGTATGTGGTCCGATGTCCATTCATGCCAAAGGTGGTTTTGTGTACTTCATTACTTTTATCGATGATTATTCAAGATATGGGTATGTGTATCTAATAAGATACAAGTATGAAGCATTTGAAATGTTCAAACGATTTAGACATGAAGTAGAGAAACAACTTGGTAGAAGTATTAAGACACTTCGATCAGATCGAGGTGGTGGATACTTAAATGAGGAATTTCTAACTTATCTCGGAGATAATGGGATAGTATCCCACTGGACTCCACCTTACACACCACAACCTAATGGTGTGATTGAAAGGAGAAACCGAACCTTATTAGATATGGTAAGGTCGATGATAGGCTTAGCAGATCTACCAAATTCCTTTTAAGGTTATACACTTGAGACTACTATTTACGTGGCAAACAAAGTCCCTTTAAAGGCAGTTGAAGTTACTCCATATGCGATATGGACTAGCAGAAGGCCCTATCTTTCTCATATGAAAGTTTGGGGTTGTCTGGCTTATATGAAGTGAATTAAATGAAACAAAATTGAAGCGAAATTTGATAAATGTCTATTTATAGGATATCTTAAGGAAACAATTGGATATCAGTTCTATAATGCTTTAGTGCAAAAAGTGTTTGTCTCAAAGCATGCTATCTTTTTAGAGAAAAAGTTTCTTATAAGAGAAGACAGTGGGAGCAAAGTTGAACTTGATGAAGTTCATGATGCTCAAAAAGACGCAGATCAATTGCCTAAACCCGAAATTGTTGTTCACAAAGATGAGACAACAGTTAAACCTTCTAAAACACAAAATGTTTGTAGGTCAAGTAGGATACACAATATTCTAGAGAGATATGGATTTCTCATAAGCGAACACAATGACATATTGCTCATAGAGGACGATGAGCCTACAACCTATGAAGAGGCTCTGAAGAGTTCAAAATCTAAAAAATGGCTTCAAGCCATGAAGTCCGCAATGGATTCCATGTATGAAAACCAAGTATAGGCTTTGATTAACCTATCCGAAGGGTTAAAACCCATAGGGTGCAAATGGATTTTCAAGAAGAAAATTGACATGAAAGGTAATGTGATTACCTATAAAGCAAGGTTAGTCACTAAAGGTTATCGTCAAAGACAAGGAGTTAACTATGACGAGACATTTAGCCCCATAGCTATGCTTAAATCCATTAGAATACTTATAGTCATTGCTGCTCATTATGATTATGAAATATGGCAGATGGATGTGAAGATAGCTTTCCTAAATAGAAACCTAGTTGAGGATGTATATATGATACAACCTGAGGGCTTTGTATCCAGAGATGGAAGAAAGGTATGTAAGCTTCAAAATTCCATTTATGGATTGAAGCAAGCATCTAGGAGTTGGAACATCCGATTTGATGAGACAATCAAAGAGTTTGGTTTCTCACAAAATCCTGATGAACCTTGTGTGTACAAGAAGGTTAGTGGGAGTGCTATCATATTCCTTGTGTTATATATGGATGACATATTACTAATAGGAAATGATATCTCAAGTTTGCAATCAGTCAAAGTTTGGTTGTCCCAGAATTTTTCCATTAAAGACCTTGGAGAAATAACTTATATATTAGGAATAAAGATTTATAGAGATAGATCAAGAAAGTTGCTAGGTCTTTCACAGTAAACATATATAGATAAAGTGCTAAATAGGTTTAGCATGGAGCAGTCCAAGAGAGGGTTTCTTGCCATGACTCATAAGATAAAAATCTCAAAATCTATGTGTCCCAAGATGCAAAAAGAGAGGACTCGCATGAGTATGATCCCCTATGCTTTGGCAGTAGGATCAATCATGTATGCTATGTTATGTACAAGACCCAATATATCATATGCTTTAAGTGTTATGAGCAGATATCAATTGGATCTTGGTGAGGGTCACTGAATGGTTGTCAAGAATATCCTAAAGTACTTGAGAAGGAATAAGGATGTATTCTTGATATATGGAAATGGAGATCTCGTAGTGAGTGGGTATGCAAATGCCAGTTTTCAATCTGACCAGGATGACTCAAAATTCTAGTTAGGTTATGTTTTCACATTGAATGGTGGAGCAGTCAGTTGGAAGATTTCCAAACAAGAGATGACTACAGATTCGACGACCGAGTCAGAGTACATTGCAATTGAAAAAGCGGTAAAAGAAGTTGTTTGGATCAAAAAGTTCCTTATGGAACTTGGAGTAGTTTCTAGCATAGTAGACCCAATATTGTTGTATTGTGACAACAATGGGGCTATTGCTCAAGCCAAGGAGTCGAGGTCTCATCATAGGTCCAAGTACGTACTCAGGAGATATCACCTGATCAGGGAGATAATTGATAGAGGTGATGTGAAGATAGAGAGAGTGCCCACAGATCAGAACATCGCTAATCCTTTGACTAAGCCACTTCCTCAAGCAAAATTTGATTCTTGTGTACTCGCCTATGGTATTAGACAAAAAGGCGATTGGCTTTAGTACAAGTGAGAGATTATTATAGTAGTGCTCTAAAGGCAATCACCTTGAAGACTTTTGTACAAACTTTATTTTGATTAATAAAGCGAAAGGCATTTTCATTGATTTGATATTCGTTTATATATGAATTGATGTTGATCTTAAATCGAATTGATAAAGTCCATGATACAAAACATATCATGAAGGAAATCATAATGAGATCATGATATGAGATTCCTATCATGTGTAATTATGTTAGTATCTAAATAACCCCTAGTCATAGGATTAATAAGACAGGACATTATTAATATAGACAGACTAGCATATTTTATACTCCTTGATTTGATCAAGCAGTGGATCTCACAAACTATAAGCATGAGATATTTAGAGTTAACATGTGGATGCTTACTAAGAGTAGTAAGTGCATTGGATGACCCGCTAAGAGATTATCATATGGTTGATCTATCAAATGTCAATGATTAATCTCATCATAGCATTGGTGCAAATATCTTAGACTTAAGGTACTTAAGGAGATCTTGGATATTAATCATGTGCTTTGACATCATTCCTTGTTACTTCAAGACGAGGTCGCTCTTAGGGTGGTGATTGGGCATAGCTATTGGTATTCGAAGGTAATTGGGTAGCTAATAAAGGATTCACTACTTATGATAGAAGGACATGATACCCAAGGCCTCTTATCGGGGTCATTACTCAGGAGTCTCTGGCCAGAGTAATTATGTGTCATAAAGAGAGTCTTTAATAACACATAAGAGTGATGAGATCTTAGGATAAGAATTAACATCATTTAGACTAGATGTGACGTAGTTAGTCTAGTAGGAGTTGATAAATAGCCCATATTCCAAACCAAGTGGGGTATAATATGGTGAAAGGATGAATTGCATAGTAATTGTCTATAGAAAGGTTTATAAGTTGGATAATTAACTATCGAAGAGTTCGTGTGTTAATCTGCTTATATTTTGGCAAATTGGCATCATGAAACCCACCCTTCATGATTTGATTGAATTAAGAGTTAATTCAAGTGCCTAAAATAACTGGAAACCTAAGGGTCACACACATAAAAGATCAGATGAAAAATATAGTGTGTATAACCAATTTTAAGTAGGCCATGTTAGACCTCATTTTCGGAGTCTAACTTGAGAGTCATAAAACGTGTTCGTAGCACTTTGTAGGGTTCTTATAATGGAACCTTATTAGTCAACATAGGTTCATCTTCATTCTCATAACATCCCACAATTCCATAATTGAGAACTTGACATACGACAATCCATTCTTATGTTTATATCCTCTGTAACACCCCATTCACAACTAACATATGCACATGTGTTCATTGGATACACGTACATGCCTGTCAGAAATGACATGTTAACTATCTCACCTTCATTGTAAATAACATGGCATCATATACTAAACCATCAATCACAAGTTTTCTAAACCCAAAATGTTATCACATTATATAAAAACCATAATTTACATTGTTTCATATAGTACAATATCATCAATGTTTATACAACATTGTCCTATGAACATAAACAACTCAGTACACGCCAAATACTATAAACTTGAAAGAAACAACTATGTCCTCAATCCCATCTGACCGATCTTCGAGCCAAATCTGACAATAACATTTGCACAAAATATGCTTTTATAGAGTCTTAGAGCTAGCTCATCTCACTCTTGAACCTGAAAAGCAATAGTGCAATTTTGATGAGTTTTGCGAACTCAGCAGAGTAACCATCCTCGATGGTTCACTCATGTCATAAAACAAGATCAATTAAAATATGTAATCATACAGATCAAATCCACTTGATAAGTACCAAATACTATCATAGACAAATCATTTCTCAGTTAAACAGTTCAATCATATAATGACATTCACACAACTTCGCAAATTATTCAATGAATTTAAATTATATGCGGATGCGATATGTATGAGACTCACATTCGTTTTTATATTGTTGTGACTGTCTGCTTTTACAATATCTTGCATTATTGGGCTCAGTCAGTTAGTCAGTGACTCATTAATCACAGTAAGTCATAGGCTCGAACCATATATGCGGGAGCTTATAGCTTTTATCAGTAACAATATCAGTAGCAACAACAGTCACAACTCCTTTATATTACATGCATCGGAATGAAGTGCATGCCACAATTTAGTCATCAAATTAAATCACTTGCATTTGCATGTAATATGACAATATATCAGTCCCAGTATCAATTACAGTAACAATCACAGTAGCAATGGTCATCGGACTAGGTCTAGCATTCAACTTTTTAGTTGAGAATCAGAAATTTATTTAGGCAGACACATTCACATTCAATCAGCACTTCCAATATCATTCTCATGCATCAGAACGCCTCAGACAACTATTATCCGAAATCTAGTACACAATCAACACAATTCAGTATAGTTCAATAAGATAGCAATGCAGTTCAATAATGTATAAAACAATAAGGAGAGACCATCTTAGGTTACTCATAGTATGCTCCAAATAGTTATTGCCTTGAAGTACCGACAATATCTGGATGTTATCGTTCAATGTGTTCCTCTATACAGATAATACATTCACATATCACAATATTGCAAAATTATGTATTCATTTATGCACATTCATGTATATTGAATACGTAAAATGCATATTCATGACAATTCCAGGTTTCTTATCATCAATCTAGCCATAATAATCGTTCGGATATCCACATTCAATTTATTAACTCAGATTTGTTTAAAGGTACACTTTTGGGTCCATTTTGCACAATTAATTTCATCAGGAAACTGAAAGGATTTGGTAACACTTCCTTCTAACAAATTATTCTCCTATGTCTTAAATCTTTATTGATTCCAAGATTATTCAATTTGGTTCATTATTCTATGAGTTATGCTCAAAATACCACAGACTGTGTACATTTGAAAATTTGGCTATTGTATGATTATGCATTAAAATTTTACAACCCATATCTTTCAATTACCATATCCAAAAATTACAAAATTTATACCAATTTAAAGATAAGAGAATAAGCTACAACTTTAATGTAGAAACCTTACCCTAATTCTGTCTACATCAATACAGTTTATTTAACAACCATAGGACGTGTTTTCTATCCCTGGTAGTGCTACAACCTAGTTCAGGACTCAATTTCATGCCAATTTTGACAGTTTTAGAGACAGGATTAAAATTCTACTTCTTCAAGAAAGTTGTATATATATATCTCTAGTTTAATCTAAATTAAGAATCAACTCATTTAGAAATCTATATATCAAGTTATAATCAAAATACCAAAGCATATTCTGAAAATTCTCCGGTTCATAACATTCCGGCAGACTTCCACACTTTCATCCTATCAATCGCTTTCAAATCAATTCAGATAGCTCTAAATTTTTGTGGAGAGAAGTAAACTTTTCTTAGGAATCCATTGATCTAAGTTTCAATTCATTTGGAGTTTGGATGAAAAAGTTATAGCCAAAAGACTTAGAGCTATTCAATGGAATACTCTAGTTCATAATTCATACATACAACAGCCACCCTTTTCTCTCTCTAAAACTCAAACCTTCATCTTCTTCACTGAATTGCACTTCTCCTCTTCTTCTTTCATTTTCTTCCATTTCCAGATTTACATACTTCTAACCCATCCAGTATGCATTTCTATATCTAGTAAAATCTTTAAACAAGTTAGACTCAAAGTTACATTTCAAACATTAAAATTCGAAGTTTCATTTATTTTCTCTCTCTCTCTACTGTGTTTTTTTTTCAACTTTTTGCACTTTTCCATTTCTTTTTCTTTCCCTCCTCAGTCTACATTTTCTATCATCTTACTCCTTAAAACACAATACCTCATTATGCTCCATGTTTTCTTTAACTTTAACCTCACATAAATCCATCCTTAACATTCACAAATATATAACAAAAACAGAGTATGTTTATGAACTTTACTGTCCATTTGTTTCTGCGCATCATTTAGTATCCATCAACAATCTCATTTCATTATAAGTTTATAATTTTATCGACTCTATACAACAACTTCACCTACATCTTTATTTAAATCCATTTTTACCAGTATGCAACAGATTCACATATGTACAGTACAAAGTAAACCTTCTGCATATTTTATTAGCACAAAACAGAGCATATATCTTTACATCAACTTTCCAGCACTTGTGCATATTAAAAACATAACCTATTTCACAAATCTTTCATTTATCATCTCATGCATTAGCCACCGAAATTGTAGTTATCTAATAGCTCATGCAAGTATCTATTTATGAATGTTAAACAATCATCATCATAATCACTTACTTGATCCAGCAATTAATTCCAGCAATAAGAGGGAATCAAGTATACAGAAAGCAAAACAATTTGCTATTCAGTGCTGAGCGTTTCTTCATAGTGAAGAACAATAGCTACAGTAAACTTTCCTTACTCAAAACATCAGAATACGTATATG
>JANQBM010030910.1:0-10914 GCA_025594535.1 Erythroxylum domingense | reverse complement strand
AATTTTTTAAAATTTCCCCATTTTATTTTGTTTATCCACCAAATTAAAAATAAAGATTAGTAATTCCCAAAAATTAATCAAATCAAAAACAACTCCATATGTAAGTGTAAAAAACAAAATTTTCATTTTGTTATTGTTAATAGGAAAAATTCATATATGTTAATCAATTAAAAAATTAAGAATATAAAGAAAATGTTTGGGTTTTGGCGACGTTGTGTATAATTGATAGTGAAATTAGAGTGATAGGCGATGATAGTTTTGACCATCGGAAAAGGATTGGCGATGATTTATCAATTTGGTAGCAAAATATTGTACAATTTGTGACACCATTTTATTTTCGTAGCAAACGTTTAGCATTTGGCGATGAAATGTAGATTCGTCGCCAAATGTACCGAAGGAGAAAAATTAAACAGATGCTAGGATGATGTCGTTTGCGGGACGATAAATGATGTTATCCTAGCGTCTATTTAAACACAGACACTAGCCCCTCCCCTCTTTCCCTCTAAGCCTCCTCCTCCATAGTCCTCCTCTCTCGCCTTTCCAGTCTCCACCATCTTGCTCTCTCGCGTTTCCAACATCCTCCACCGTCCTCCTCTCTCATGTTTCGAGCTTCCTCCAACGTCCTCCTTCCATTTCCAGCTCCTCCTTGCATTTCCAGTCTCCTTGTCATGTTCCAGTCATCATGTTCCAGCCTCGTCCTCGTGTTCAAACCTCTCGCCAATACATCATCTTCGCTGCATTTTTAGGTACCCATTTACTGTATAGTTTAGGTATTTTAACGAAAATGATTCATTTTCACTTAATCCTTTCATTTCTTGTCTCTGTTAATTTGGTGGGTTCCTTTTCAATTCCTTCCCCAGGTAGTGACAACCAGTTAGCTGTTTGGATAGAAAGAAAGATGGTGACTATTGCTTCAAAATCAGTTTTTATTGATACCCACTTTTAGTTTTTCACTAATTGTTCAGGTATTACCATTTTAGTGCCTAGATGACCTTACTCTTTTCAATTTTGTTTGGGTCGTATGGAACAAGAAATTGAGGTTCTCATTTTCGGGAGCTGAGTTGAACAAGAAAGAAGATTTATTTACAACTGCAATTTGGCTTCTCTTTTCATTATGTAAAAAAATCTACTCAGTTAAGGAATTATCTAAGAAAGAAGATCTACTTACTTAGTGGGTGGATGTGTGAGAGATTTAATTTTGAAACGAGTACCAAACAATTTTGATATTATCAACAATTAAACTTCAATAGGTTTTTGATGAATTCTGAGTGTTCTTTACAATTTTTTGTTCACAGTTATACTTCTTATATACTAATACTTGTGATTATTGGATGAATAATACCTTGTTTTTTCACATAATGTACCACAAATGAAAGAGCAATTTTTTCGTTCTATGAGCATTGGCTTGAATTTGAGTGTAGATATATTGCTTATGTTAAACATAAACTTCAGTAGCTTACCAAGATATTCCATAAAAACATCTTTGGGCAAATTTCTTTCTGATTCCATCATGATTAGTGAAGCATTATATTGTATTATGGTTTTGAATGATGTGACTTTCCAAGTGAACTCATACCTAACAGTTACAAGGTTTACAATAATTAGAACTAGAGTGAAGAAAGTTTTTGATTCTATACTATGAAAAATTCTGCTATTTTAGTTGTAGAAGATAAAATAAGTTCATATCGAGCCCCATCTATGTTCTCCTAATTTGGGATCTAGCTTAACACTGGCTTTACTAGATTATGGTTATAGTTTTCCATTAAATCAAAGAATTTAATACCTTAAGTTCATTTTTTGCACGTATCTGTGCATAGTAAACAATGCCACGTATCTAAATTAAATAGGTTTTTTAACGTAATATTAAACAAAAAATGAATGTAATAACTCAGTTATCTTCTTTTATTGTATTGCTAAATGAATAAGAGTTGGATTGTCATTGAAAATGGTCAACTGAATACATAGAAGGAGTTAAGAGTTTCATGCAAATTTGTAAAAGATCAAATAGGTGATGAATGTAGTATTCGTTGTCCATGCATCGATTGCTTAAATGTCAACTTCCAAAGTCAAGATGTGATATATAATCACTTGTTGATCCAAGGCATAGACAAATTCTATACCCTATGGCTTTATCATGGTGAACGTAAGGAAGCAAGTTGTAGTAGAAGTGGCAGTACATGTTATGATGACAGTTACAATAATGATGTTGATTATTATGATGTGAATGATGATGGTGATAATGGGATTGACAAGATGTTAGACGATTGTCGTAATTATATAGAGACTATAAATGAAACAGGAATGCCTAATATAATTGGTAGTATTACAGAAGATATTTTTAGGAAGTTATTAAAAGTTACTCAAGAACAATTATATCTGGGGTGCCCCAATTTCTCACAACTATCATTTGTTGTGAAGTTGTTACATTTGAAGGTTATAATAAATGGAGTAACAAATCCTTTTAACGTTAATTGACTTACTGAATAATGCATTACCTATTGGACGCAAGTTGTCAAAATCTTACTACGATGCGAAGAAACTGTTAAAGGACCTTATATGGGCTATATTCAATTAATACTTGTAAGTATGACTGTGTTCTTTTTTGGAAGAAAAGTAAAGATCTTCAGGAGTATCCTATTTGTGGTACATCCAGGTGGTAGGTGGATGATAGGAGAGGGAAAAAGATACCGAATAAAATCTTTCGATACTTTCCTATTAAACCATGATTACAAAGACTTTTTATGTTAACAAAAACAACCATAGATATGAGGTAGCATAAAGAGAAACACATTGATGATAACATTATTCATCATCCAGCAAACTCAATGGCATGGAAAGAACTTAATAGAAAGTTTCCATGGTGTAGACAAGATTGTCGTAATGCTCAACTTAGATTGGTGTTAGATGGATTTAATCCATTCGGTAATATGAGTAATTCATATAGCATGTGACCGGTGATTCTAGTCACACACAATTTACCTCCATTGAAGTGTATGAAGGAGCCTTTTATATTTTTGTTTTTGCTTATTCCAGGACCTACTTCTCTTGATAAGGACATCGATGTATACATGTAACCATTAATTGATGACTTAAATGATCTATGGGAATTTGGATTACAAACTTTTGATGTTGTTAAAGGAAAAACATTTATAATGCATGCTGCTGTTTTATGGACTATAAAAGATTTCCCAGCTTATTGGAATTTGTCTGGTTGTAGTACTAAAGGGTATATGACTTGTCCTATGTGTAACCATTAAACATATTCAAAAAGGTCGAAGTAAAATATTTTATATGAGTTATCGTCGTTATTTGAAACATAGGCATATATGGCAAAGAAATAAACAGTTTGATAGCACAGTAGAGTTGAGTGAAGCTTCGATGTAGTTGTCCTGTGATGATATTGTTTATCATTTGTTACATTTGGGTGACATTACTACTGGCAAACACCAAAATAATAGAAAGCATAAGAAAAATGATCTCGAACTGAATTGAAAAAAAAAAGAATAATTTTCAACTTACCATATTGGAAGGAATTACTATTGAGGCACAAATTTTGATTTCATGCATATTGAGAAAAACATTTGTGAGTCCATTTTAAGGACTATCATGGGAATTGATAAGAAATTGAAAGACACAATTAAGCTAGACTAAACTTGAAAGACATGAATATTAGAAAGGATTTGCATTTGAAAAGAAGAGATGGTGGCTCATATGTTATTCCCCTGCTTGTTACAATATGTCAAAAAGTGAGAAACAATCATTCGATTAGTTCCTCCAATCAGTCAAATTTCTTGATAGGTATGCATTAAATATAGGTCGTTGTGTGAATGTTAAAGAAGGAAAAGTGTCAGGGTTGAAAAGATTATCATGTACTTTGCAATGACTACTTTTTGTTGGTATACGTGGGTGTTTGTCAAAGGATGTGTCCATTACTTTGGTCAATTGGGAGAGTTTTTTAAGTAATTATGTTGCAAGACACTTAAAGTTGAAGGGCTTGATAAAATGGAAAAAGACATAGCATTTATTCTATGTAAGCTTGACTATTATACCCCCCATTGTTTTTTAATGTTATAGTTTATTTGGCAATTCACTTACAATATGAAAAAAAACTTTGTAGACTAGTTCAATTTCGATGGATGTTTCCGATTGAAAGATAATTCATATTAAATTCAACAAGTTTTTTCTATGATATTTGTTTGTAACAATTTATAAGTTTATAACTGGTTATGTTTAGGTTTTTATGCTCTCTTAAGCATTATGTACATAATAGAGCTTGATCATAGGGGTCTATTGCAGAGGCTTATATAGCAAATGAATGCTTGAATTTTTGTTCAATGTGCTTAACTGATGTGGAGACAAGATTTAATAAACCAGATCATGACAACGATGAGTTGTTTATTTTCTCCCAAAAAGTTAGGCCACTTAGTGTGGGTAAATATGTGGAGTTAACTAAAGATGAATTCGAAATCGCCCATTGGTTTATTTTAAACAATGGCAAGAAAGTCGATACATACATGGAATACGTATATTCCTTTTCATTTAAACAATCATATTACAATTTTCTTTATTCACTCTGAGATCTTACTGTTTTTGTCTTTTTTAAATAGAGAGCACAAAAACACAATTTGCAGCAAAGGCATTATTAATGTTGAAGAAAGACACAGGCAAAAGTTTGTATCGTGGTTTAGAAATTGAGTAATTTTCATTTTGATTACATATTATGAAAATATGAGAATATGTCTCATCCTCATATTTATTTTCAATTTGTCGTACAGATGATACGTTTACATATTCGTAAGATGCAAGAAGTGATAGCAACATTATATAGTTTAGTATGTGGGGCTCATATTTGTGAGAAGAAATACGCAGGTTGTATTGTTAATGGGGTGAGATTCCACATACAAGATCGAGATAGTAGAGTTAGAAGTCAAAATATTGGGATTGTCGTTGAAGGATGTCATGACGACGAAATCATTGATTTCTACGATGTCATCTCTAAAAATAATAGTTGCACTATATCAAAGATATAAAGTTGTTATACTTAAATGCAAATGGTTTGATGTAACTTACATGAAAGTGAACGGACATATTACTAACATAAATGTTAGAAAGACATGGTATGATAATGAACCTTTGGTCTTTGTAAGTCAAGTCAAACAAGTTTTCTACGTCAATGATATTATATTAGGTAGCAATTGGAAGGTTATTCAAAAGTTTCAATAAAGGAATGTCTTTGATTTTTGTGAAAGGAATATTGGTCAATTGGATGAGGATGTAGATGAAGTCTATCAAGATATTGGATTGGAGTTCAATAACGAAGGCATTCCAATACAAGATGTAGATATATTATCATTCCATAGGAGAGATGTCGAGCCCAACATAGTTCAACTAGATAAAGTCCAAGCTCATTTTATCTTATATTCAAGATGACTTAAATGACAATGACGATACTTTGTTCAAATATATTAGTGATGAAGAATCCAACGATAATGTACTTAATGATGACGATTTTCAAAATCTTGATCATGATGATTGAATGTAAATAAATTGTTTGTATTGTTTGAAATGTTATGTTCATAATTTCCTTATGTTGTTGATGTTTTCTTATGTTAATTTACGATGACTAGATGCATATTTTTAATGTTTCACTTATGTTTTTGCAGAATGTTATGCCTAATATTTAGTATTTGACTACTGATCTCCTTATATTCATGTAGAAAATTGATGTTTGAGTTAATATTATACGTTATGTTCATATTTCGTTTTACACATGTTCAATATAATGGCACCTAGTAGAAACAAGGGAAAGAGGGTGGTAACGATCGAAGAATTTCCTCCCACACAATAACCAACTTAATCTGACCCAATCGTTTAACAACCAACAATTGCATCCTCGAATGAAGACAGTCACCAACAACCTTTACCAACATCTTCTGTTAGTAATGAGGGATCTTCAGGTCTGTTATTGTTAACCAAACATATTTACATTAATGCTGAAATTACTCATAACATGTTTAGCGTGTTTTTCTTATTATGATTTTTTATTTTTAGTTTCCAATATTGGCATTAGAAAACGAGATAGAGATATTAAAAAAGGAGCTAGGTTGCAATGGATGAATGTTGCAATAAACAGCAAGTTGTCTATGACCATTGACCCCACGCAATGTCGCCCTCTGAATAAGATCCAATTTGTAAAATTATCCAGTGAGTTGGGCATCGTTGTGAGGAATGAATTGCCTTGCCTTCAGCATGTCAGGTAGTTGAAGGAAGACAATTTGCTCCAAAATACTTTGGACAAAGTTTCGATAATATTTCAATTCATTTGATTATATGTATTGCGATTTTACTTAACAAAAACAGTAACTTAATTTATATGTGTTCTTCACAAATGAAGCTCAATATTGTTGATATCGAAAAGCCTAAGGTTTTCAAGCTATGTTAGTTCACTATTGAAACAAAGGGCAAAAGATCATCGATATAGACTTCATAAATATTACTAGTCTTTCCCTTTCGATGAAGAAGCAAGGAGACATGTTCCGAAATAGGTAACTCTAGGAAATTGGAGTGAAATGTGTGATTATTGCGCCTCAGCAAAGGTTCAGGATTTTTTTCCTCTTCATATTTCCTTCCATTAATTTTATTTATACATTTCATGACTACTTCTCTTAATTTAGGAAAATTGTGAGAAAGCCAAGGTGCATTCCATTTTTAATGTTTATTTTATTTCAATTTATTATTATTTAAAAAATATGTCACTAATATTAATTATAAAATGTAACTAATTTATATTTTAAATTGTCTTTAAAATTGTAATAAATTATAATAAATTTGTATGAATAAGTTTGTAATTTACAATAACATTTACCTACAACAAGAAATTAGTAGCTAAACCTATTCTGCTACAAAAACAGAATCGTCACTAAAAAATGTTAGCTACCAAAAAAAATCATCACAAAATGTTGTTTCCTACGTTTATAAGAACGTCTATAAAAACATTTACTTACAACAAACAATTAGTAGCTAAAACTATTTTGCTACAAAAAAATCGTCATGAAAAATAATTACCTACGACTACGGTTTAGTAGGTAAAACTTTTATTTATGAAACATATACGTTGCAAAATCCTATGTACGACGTTCTTCGTTCTCGTTAGTAATATGTTTTACCGACAAAATTAATGTATATCCAAAACGTTTTTGCGATGATTTCAAGAAAATGTCGTGGATATTGTTTTGCTATTAGGATTCAGCGACCATTAGGGCGACAATTATTTTTTGTCGTAAATTAATAGTTACGACGATTTTTTAATATTTAGCGATATTTGGTTCGTCGATAATAAGCGTATATGTGGTAATGAACATTAATTTTTATTAGTTAACAAACTAGAGATTGAAGAATAAAGATTATTAAACAGCAAGATATCATCATATCACATTGATTTAGGATGTGTAACAGAAAAAAAAGAGCTTACAGTATAAAAATTTATTACATTGCAAGATATCAAATTGATTTATGACGTATTGATATAATTAAGAACATGCGATGAGACTACTGAGCCTTGATATATTAGTATTCTTAAAATTTCCCGTGGGCACTTTTATACTCACTCCACAGCCGATCAACACTCTTTCCAAGTAATTGATAGAAGAAATGGTCTGAATATCCATATTTCATATTCCTGTTAAGCTTAGCAACAAACCTACCACCACTTGAACGATCGCAATAGTCCAGAAACCTAGCAGTGACATCATAACCTTGGTCCCATCTGTCACCCTCCCCTGGTTGCACCCAATTACTATCTGCATAACCAGACCTTAACCTCACAAAATCAGCAATCCCTGAAACCAATCCTCGGGGAGCTTGGCCATTGCCATTCCATTGCCATATAGATGCGATTGCATGGTATATTAGTCCGGAAGTTTCATTTTTAATATTACCACTGTAGTTCCCTATATAAGTTGCACTGACATGAATCTCGTAATTATAATTGGCTGTGTGTTTTATAGAGAGAACTGCAACGTCACTGACCTCAACAAACAAACTGATGCTATCAACGACTTTTCGATCATCCTTCCCGCTTTGTAGGAAGAGCGCCAATGTGAAATCTTTAGCATGCACTAGTTGGTCTAAGGTGTAATCCTCCCCAATTTCTGTTTCAAATCGATTCCCACCAATCGTGCCAGGAGCACTATTGGCGACACTGTAGTACACTGCATGAACCCCTTTCATGGTTGCAGCTGTGACCATGAAAATCCCTAGCAAGGAGAGGATAGAGACGTGGTCAAACATTGTCCAGAACTGACTAGACAAATCTTCGATTAGTAGTTTCTTCTCAAATTGTACTGAATACGTCAAGCTAGTTTAGGATTATATAGAGTTGGATACGACGGCAGAACATGATAAAAGAATAATATTGTTAAGCACGAGGAAAGTTCAACAGAATGATCTGGCATTAGGATTTAATATGTTCAACATTAATTTTTCCGAAGCGAGGACAAGAGAAGGGAAAATTCATAGTGTAATCACAGATGTGTGTCTTTGGAGTTGTCTTTCTATTTCCTATGTATTTAGTAGGAGATTGCACAGGGACGAGGTTCGGAGGGCTACTGCAGCCGGCCACAGACGGTATTCTACGTTTTGACGTCTTCAATTTGCCATATCTATATGATTCAACTTCGATTTTTTTCTCAAAACTCATGGTGAGACGAAAAAAAAAAGGTCCATTACGGTCTAGGACCAGATTAACCATATGTATTTGGTTCTATATATTTATAATAGTGGTATATGTATTTCTTCTCGTTTGTATTTGATTAATTAACAAATTAAAGTCTTAATTTATGGATTAGTTTTGCAAGCTAGATGTCTCGGGGCCAAAGTTTTGTCGTCTTGCACGATTTTTTATAGCATATGTAAGCAAGAGTTTAATTTGACGGGGATCGAAATTCTCAAGAAAATATGTAGGCACGTTTATTTATACATTAATTAGAATATATTAAAATTAAATATAATTAATTAGAATATATTATAATTTGAAGAATATCATTAATTAGAATATATTAAAATTAAATATAATTAATTAGAATATACTATAATTTGATGCAAAATAAAAATTTAATTGATTTTTATTTTTTAGCTAAACAATATAATTAATTAAATAGAATATATTAAAATTAAAATATAATTAATTATAGTATTTTAAAATTTGATATAAAAATTAACTAATTTTGTTTTTTCCTTTTGAGCAAAAAATATAATTAATTAAATATATTAAAATTTGATGTAAAACAAAATTTTAACAAATTTATTTTTTCCTTTTTAGTAAAACAATATGTTTAATTAAATATAATTAATTACAATATATTAATATTAAATATAATTAATTAGAATATATTAAAATTAAAATATATTGCTCAAAAGTTTCAACAAACTAACTAGTATCAATAGTAATGGTAATCATTCATTTATTTTAATCGATCATCATAATTATAATGATTATAATGATTATAATGATTATAATGATTATATTCATTCTCATTCATATTACCATTATTCCATATGAACCAACCGCCCCATAAAAAAAAATTTCGACTTTGGTATCTTTGATATGCCTTATTTCAGCTTGTTTCTATTGGCTATCAATAATATTTATATGTTATATAAGCGGTGTTAATAATTTAAATACAATAGCTTTTTATTTTAGGGTAATTTTTATTTGTCAATTACATCAGATTTTAATTTATATTTTTAACCTCATGATTCATAGTTTTACTAAGCCAAACTAACTTATTGCTCTAGCTAATAAACTATTTTTAGATGATTAAGAAAAGTGTATATTATTCAAAGTTCAATCCTTAATTGACTAACCGAAAAGAAAAATAGATAGGAATATTATGAAAGAGTGCAAAGTTACATCAGCAATAGTTTCTTGAATGAACTACCACCAAAATTAATCCTCCTTTCACACCTTACTGGATCAAAGCTTATTGATATCATTAAGAACCTGAGGTGAGGCTACCGAGCCTTGAGATATTGGCGTTGTTAACAGTTTCCATTGGCACTTTTATAATGCAACTGAGCCTTGAGATATTAGCGTTGTTAACAGTTTCCATTGGCACTTTATAAGGCTACCGAGCCTTAGCGAGTTTAACAGTTTCCATTGGCACTTTTATACTCGCCCCAAAGTTGTCAACACTCTTCCGAAGTAACTCGAAGAAGTGGTCTGAATATCCATAGTTCATCTTCCTGTTAAGCTTAGCAACGAACTTACCACTACTTAGACGATCGCAATAGTCCGGAAACCTAGAAGTAACATCATAACCTTGGTACCATCTGTCACCTTCCCATGGCTTCACCCAATGACTATCTGCATAACCAGACCTTAACCACACAAAAATAAGCAATTCCTAAAACCAATCCTCGGGGAGCTTGGCCATTCCTATTCCATTGCCATGTAGATGCGATTGCGTGGTATATTAGTCCGTTAGTTTCATTTTTAAAAGTTTCTTCGCCGCTGAACTACGTCATCTTTTTGACTTGCTTGTATCTACTTACACCAATTTCATTATCTGACCAACTAACTAGGTAACATTTTACAATTGCTTGTGGAGAATGTATACAGCTCAAGGTTAGCCAACAACAAAACATAAAGATAGAGACACAAGGCTTTTCTCAGAACTACTTAAAACCTACCAAAGTCCAATGCCGCCCTCAAATCAAATCTATATTAGCCCCCACGATTAACAATTATACTCGTCCCAAACAGATCAAACTTCTTAGTTCAAACTCTCCAATTCGAAGAAACCTCCACTGACACCCATAAACAATGGCCTCCCCCAAGTGCTTCATCTTAGCTTTTGTTATAGCATTGTCATTTTCGAGCTTGGACATTAGCTTCGCAGCTCGCAATCTCTTGCA
>JANQBM010030855.1:5000-10918 GCA_025594535.1 Erythroxylum domingense | reverse complement strand
ATCCCTTTCTCGATTCAATTCTGTTGGTTAGTTTAGAAGTCAGCCTGAACTGACTTTGAAGTCTTTGCTCAGCCCGAGCATTCCTACCTTGCCTCGAGCGCTAGGTTTTTATTCCTCTTTCGAATCATATTGTTCACCCGACAACCCCTCTGCCAAAGAATAGTAAGCCGGGAGAAAGGAATTCTGTAAAAGTTTCATTCAGCGCCGCGTGTAAAGGGCTTTCTTTCACGCATGAGTTATACCGAGTACTAAGTGAATTATAGACCACTTCCAATTTTCGTTTTCGAGAGGACGTCTAAAATAGCCGTATGTGTGGACACGGCCACGACGAACAAAACCAATGGTAGTAAAAGCAGATGTCTGGTCTCGGTTAAGCCCGACGATTCTCTAGACAAAGAAGAAGATAAGATGTGGGCTGTTGATCTGCTGGTGTACTCGATCAACTGGTCGCTCCTCTGGGTTCTTTCTCTCCAACCAAACGTGTGTCGAGCCCGCCACCGTGCACGCATGGTGCAGAAGTGGGTCCTAAGGAACCCGCAGAAGCAAAGAAGTGGTGGTAGTAAACTGGGTCTCTAAAGGGGGAGTTAAGTTCACTGAAGTTTTGGACTTAGTCACATCCTTTCCTACTATGTTCCAGCATTCTATCAGAAACAGTGGGCTGTGGTTGGACCAGACTTAATAACCCTTGTTAAAAAAGCTTTTGAAACTGGTCAGTTTCCTATTTCCCTAAACCAAACCCTTCTCTCCCTTGTTCCTAAGGTGGAGAGGCCAGAGACTGTAAGACATTTCAGGCCTATTGCTTTATGTAACGTAGCTCTGAAAGTTATCTCCAAGGTGCTGGTCCAACGGATCAAACCATGGATGGATGGACTGATTAGCAAGAACCAGAGTAGCTTCATCACCGGGAGGTTAGGTGTCGACAACATTATATCCATACAGGAGATAGTCCACACTCTTAGACAACGAGGGAGCAAGAAAAGCTTTATGATCATCAAATTGGACATGGAGAAAGCCTAGGACAGGCTCCGGTGGGCCTTTCTACACCAGGTTTTACTCGAATCCAACATCCCAGCTAACATTGTTAACTTGGTTATGAATCTAGTCTCTTCCACCTCCTTCTCTGTACTTTGGAATGGAGACAAGAAACCCGAATTCAGTCCTAGCAGGGGGATCCGCCAAGGGGACCCATTGTCCCCGTATCTATTTGTCTTGTGTGTTGAGAAACTGAGTCGTTTGATAGCGCAGCTAGTGAGTGATGGGAACTGGAAGCCAATCAGAATAGGGACACGAGGCCCTTTAATTTCACACATGTTCTTTGCTGATGACCTCCTGTTCATGGGTGAGGGATCGGAAGCCCAGGATGAGGTTATGCTGGGCTGTTTGCATCAATTCTGTGAAGCGTCAGGGCAGAGAGTTAGCTTCGAGAAATCTCGGGTGTGGCTCTCACCTAACACTCCAAGACAGAAAAAGTGGATCATCTCCTCCAAATTAGGAATGCAACTAACGTCTGACCTGGGGAAATATCTGGGAGTTCCCATGCTACACGGACGAGTCACCAAGGCTATCTATGAAGAGCTCTCTAACAGAGTGCAAGGGCGACTAGCAGGATGGAAAATGAGCCAACTTTCTATGGCCGGCAGGACTGTTTTAGTGCAATCTGCTGCGTCCACTATAGCCACTTATACTATGCAGTCTACGAAATTGCCCACTGGGGTATGTAGGAACATTGACATGGCTAGCAGAAAGTTCATCTGGGGGGAGCTTAATGGGAAAAGGAAACTCCATCTGCTGCCCTGGGACACGTTATGCAAACCCAAAAACTTAGGAGGTCTGGGATTAAGGAAAACGGAGGTGGTAAATGAGGCTATGTTCATGAAGTTGGCTTGGCGCATGCTCCAAGGCTGTGATGGGCTTTGGTATCACATCCTTAAAGCCAAATATTTCAAAAATGGAGATTTTCTAGATTAGTGAGAAATTGTTCCCCTTTTTGGCGAGGTTCCTTTCAGTCGAGTCACGAACAATGTCCAATTTATATCCTCTTACTTACTTTTTTTTTGAACTCTCAGAACAAGGACTGATTGTTTTTTGCTTTCTGGGTGATTGTGTAATAGAATGGCCCCATGAAATTCCTTTGCTTTCCATCTACTACCCCGTATGCAATCCAAACAGCCTACGTTTTTCCACCTCTCTCTTAGCCTTCAAGCGGTCTAGTCCGTCTAGCTTCGGTATATTTATTCGAGTGTTTTAAGTGTTGATTTACTTTACTCTTTCATTTGTCCCTTAGTTGAGGGCCTTTCCCTTCACGACGTAAAAAAGAAGGATCTTTTGTTCCAGTAAGCCTTTCTAAGCCATCGAAGTATCTCAGGATATTCAAAGTATGAAAGACTCTATTCATCCAATATAAACCTGAAATGGTTGCACTCGTCTCACTTACTCAATTAGCTTGGCGAATTGCTTTCCTTTAGCCTGAAAGGAAAGTCAGAATATCATATCGAGCTTTCTTCCGGGTGTAGCACCATAGCCCTTCAGTCTAAAACTGATGAATCAAAGCCTATCGTCTCAGCCTTCCCCGTTTTAGGATAATCGCATCAGCCTTTGAGCCAGCTCTTCATTCTCCAGATTTGCTTGTAGAGCTCTTGCATCTCTGTAATCAGCCGATTGATTATCCCTGATCCTTTAGTGATCTAAGGTCCATAAGTAGTCTTTGTTGTAGCTGCTTCCGAAGCAAGGACAATCTACCTTATCTTAAACATATAGGAATCACGTTTTCGCTCCAAAAGTGAGTTCAGATTAAGCCTATCTGCCTGCTCCCTTACTAACCCCTGATTTTGCCCTATAAAACATATTTCCTATAAGGTTAGGTAAGCCATTTCATTTAGGACTACCACCCCACCCGATAGACGATAGAAAAAAAAAAGGCTTTAGATGCTTCCGAGATCGAAAGATTGGTTTCCCAGGTTTTCAGATGCTCGACCATAGGGCATTAAGCGTGGAATAAGAGGAACGAGATAGAGAGAACGAGCGAAATAGTGATCGCGTAATAGCTCCATACTTTTTTCGATAGCTAGAGAACTAGAGCAAGGTAGAGCTTAGTACTTGGAACGATAGGGTACGAGGAGTGGAACTGGCCAAGGGGCACGAAAGGTATAAGACTAAGCAAGTCAGTATCTCGACTCTCTTAGCAAGTAATCTCTTTCTTCTTAGCTACAAATATTGAAATGCTTCTTACCAAAGAAGAGACTCTTTTCGCGATTCGCCAACGTCTACGAATGAGACAATCCTTTTTTAGCATTCAAAGCTTCCTCCTTCTTTCGAGCCAGGGAAGTGGAATAGGTATCTAGTAGCAAAACAGATTAAGACTCCCTTGTGAAAAAACTCAATTCAATAAGGCATAAGAAAATCAGACAAAAAGGGAGGAAATAGCAAAGAATCATTGAAGATGATTGCCAATTGACTATTTCTAATCTAATTACATAAGTAGCAAAGTAAGAATGACCAAGGTCTTAGGCTTAGGCCAGGGCGCAAGGAAGCATAGTGCCATTTACGAAATGTGTAATAAAATGAATTGCGAGATGCTTTTCGATAGCATTGGCCAAGTATTCCTGATTAACGGTCAGGCTGAGGGACTTGGCCTAGCATCGGGTTCTGTTCTGAGGAAGAAAGTGGAAGTTCAATCATTCTCTTGAAAGCAGGGAGAGTTAGGACCGAATCCAATCCTTGAGATTCCAATCAAAAAAGAAATGAAACTTCAAAGGGGCAGTAGCAGTCGTAAGGCCGACAAATGCAGTCTACTCACAGTCTATAGCCTGCCTTGCTTTTCATAGACCTAGGATGATTGATGAAGCAACAATCTCCTTATTAATAGAACCTGGAAATCTCCTTATTAGCGGTCTTCCATTAGACCCAGTTCGGTCAGATCAAGCATCACAGGGCTTCTCATCAAAGAGCGCTTTATAGAACCCGGGGAATTCTTTCTTAAAAGGATATGTAAAAAAAAATCGATTCCTGAACACCCGGCAAAGTCCGATCTAAGAATCATTTAGAAGTGAAAGAACTCGATTTCAAGTCGGAGCTAGCCTGGTAAATGATTCATACTCCTTACCTATTAGCATTAAATAGTATCTTTTGTCTACGATTGACGGGTATTTACTCGATGGGACGAAAGAAGGAAAGAGCCTCCTCATAGCACTACTTCTCAGAGATAGAGTTATTGGCTAAGAAAGCAGTCTATAGTGAAGTTTTCAGGGTAAGACGAGTGAAGTTTTCACAAGTAAACTACTTCTCTGCCCTTGCGGTGCAGTCTCCGTACTAGCGACTAAGCTATGGATACGATTTCTGAAGAAAGAGTCATTTTCTTTATCCCCGGGAATACGACTTTAAAAAAAAAAATTATTCCACTCGGTTATTGATGTACCGGAATTGCTGCTTGAAATCATTACCCTTGCTGTTTATTACGGGGGAAGAAGATAGAAGGCAACAAAGGAGAATCGGCTAGGGATTGTCATTCTTATTCCTTTTTCTTCGCTTCGGGGGATAACACTAATTGGGAATTTTTCCATGGGCTTTCAATGGGACCATGCCTTGGATTGAAATCCGAGATCATCCCTTACTCTCTAACTAACAGAAGAAGCGGAACAATTATCATTGCCTTGCTTGATCATCCTATCAGTCATGGTAACGGATTGAGTCTCTCTCTTTCGGTAGCTAGTTTGACAGTTTGTGATCGAACAAAACAATAGCAAGAAAAAATCGTAGTAAAGTAGAGCTAGACTGCATGATTGGCTTGTAGGAGAAAGATAAGAAGGATTCGAGCCAAGACGGAGATGCAAGCTTTCTTTCTCTGCTATTGGATGTCATAATGTGGCACGCACTTTATCAACTCTAATGTTACCGGGTCCGCCTTATGTGATTTGAAAAGCTTTCGAAGTAAGCTAAAGCTTCCCTTATTAGGCGAAAGAAGAAAGAGTGTGGGATGAAGCGTTGCAATCAATCTTTCGTAGTTAGACCGTTGATACCCTGCCTAGCTGAATAACTGACCGACGGCAGAATGGTAAGCGTCCTAGTTCACTTGCGCGGGTCGGCACTTATTTCGTATGTGATGCAACTACAATGCTTGAGAGATCGAGTGATCTGCAAGATGGTCAAACAGAGGAATCGAGAGAAATGTCCGTCTCTGCCTCTGTGGTGCAGTGCGCTAGGTTGGCTACAGCAGGCTTGGTTTGGGAGTCCCTTGAATGGATTCGGGGGCAACACCCGTGCTGGCTTCGCTTTGAGACTTGGATCCTTCGCTGGCCTCGCCGATCAAACTCTTCTTTGAGACAAGTCAAGCACGCTTTGCAAGCCGCGAAGAGCCACTCGAGGTAGAAGCTGTGGCACCCAATTCTAGCTGAGAGAGAAAAAAGCATGTCAGTCAGGAAAGAATGAAGTTAAGAAAGGTGTGGTTAGATTAAGTGCCAAAGGTCTTCGCTCTTCGAAAGAAAGACTAAACCAAGCCGGGAACCTGAGACAAGGCAAGCGCTTAGTTCGGATACGACCGTGCTAGGATCAGACAGACAGCTACCATAATCAATCGAGTGGTGACATAAATAAAGAAACGGATCCGATCCACTCCACTCATATTTCCGGGGCGATTCTCCTAACCACCTTAGCCTTGAAAAGGCGCCCTTTGGCATCACTAAAAGCGATCTACAACTATCCTATAAAAAGAATGTCACTATTTTTTCACAGCAGATCAGGGAACATTTCCAGCATGAAATCACACTGTTCTAAGGGAGAAAGATAACACCAATTCAAGTGGATCGTCGCACCGAAAGAGTTTAGAATGTAAAATAGAAAAGTTACAGCCCTGTCCACGAATGAATCGAATCTCTTTATTATTGACTTCTGTCTCTTTTTCTTCTTATTTTTTTTTTTTCTAA
>JANQBM010030842.1:0-10919 GCA_025594535.1 Erythroxylum domingense | reverse complement strand
GTTGGCCCGAGATAGCTCCATAGCTGTCAAAAATTTGTTTTAAGGCATTAATATTCTGTAGGGAAGCCTTGCAAAACAGTAAAATATCGTCCGCGAAGAGGAAGTGTGTGGGGAACTCCGAATGAGCTGTGTACTGCATGGGTCGCAACCTTCCTGACCCAACCGCTCGAGATAGCCACCGGCTAAGGAAGTCTTCCGCAATGGCAAAAAGAATCGGGGAGAGCGGGTCGCCTTGACGAACTCCCCTCGAACACGCAAAGTAACCGTGGAGAGGCCCATTAGACAAATTTAATATTCAAATTAACTACTTCAATCCTGTTGGATAAATTTTTATATTTAATTCCTCATTCATTACTTTTTTTTTAACATAGTGCTCAACACTATAGTTCTTAGTATTTTGCATGGAAATGACTCAAGAGAAAGTGTAAAAACATAAATACATTGAGAAAACCAAACAATTAAACTATAGCACATAATGTTTTAATCAATTTCATCATATGATAGCAATTATTAATTTTAAGTATCTACCTGAATCATTTTGAATATAGAGTTTTGTTAAACAAAAAATGGATTAAAATATATTAATATATGAATAGTACATGTTACATTGAAGTAGAAAATATATTATTTCTAAAAATCATAGAAAATATATAGAAATTTATGTCACTACATGTTCCAAAAAATTATAGACCCAATCTAAAATTTTGTTAAACTATTTATATTAACTAATTCAAGTTGCACCCACAAATCATGAAATAAATAATCATGTCTGCATAATAATTTTCAATATATTGTATTCCATATCTCCAAAAAAATTAATTGAGAATACAATAAACTTAAATGATTTAATTAACTGGTACTTTGTTCATTCAATCAAGAAAGCTTACCTCTTGTGTGAGTGAGTGTAATTACGAGGCCATAATAATTATAACAAAACCCTCTCAAAGTCTACCTTTATTCATATATAAGAGCTTCTCCTATATTTTTTTTTCTTGAAAATAAAGTATTTCATTGAAGGCCTGTAAAAGCTGACAAGGTCAAAAGTTTAAGGCTATATATTATCAAAAGGAAAAGGTCAGAATAACATCCTATTAGCATCTATAAAAACTGCATTTTGAATCTAGAATTGTACCACTCCAATCTTCATCTTCTTTTATTGGAGTAACTTAGATCCTCATTGGCATGATAAGCAACTAGGATCTCTTTGATCTAGCAAGAAGTTCTGTGTGTAATTGCAAATTGAGTAAACTAAGCAGATCAAACAGAGACTTGAGCCTTTCTTATCTTTGCCAATTCTATTATACCGTTGTTCTGCCCAAACCAAGATGTTTTCCCAATCTGTTGCAGGACAAGCAAGGTTCATATTGTTTTGCATTCTAGTAACAACCAAGATGTTTTCCCAATCTGTTGCAGGACAAGCAAGGTTCATATTGTTTTGCATTCTAGCCCAAAATTGTAGCTGAGAAGTTACAATTAAAGAATAAGTGGCTTATAGATTCAGGTAGTGAGTTGGAAAGAACACAAATTTGATTACTCATCTCTTTTAGTCTGTATTTAGTCTTCAATCGTCCCCTTCCTGCTGCTAACCAAGTAACAAATGAAGCTATAGGAATCAAGGAGTCTTTCACACTAAGTTATACCAAAGAACAATAGGTAATTGAGGTCTTAATGCTTTTAGGTAAGAAGAATTAGAGTATTCTCCAGTACTGCTTAAAGACCATCTCATAATGTCTTTAAGGGAAGTGTTAGGCAAGTAGTTTGGAAAGCAAGGATGAAGTCTGTCTGCTCCTCTTCCTGCTATTTTCTAAGCATTTTGAGCAATGACATTGGAGACCTTTAAGGTAATAGGAAGCTTTCCAATGAGTGTTGTTAGGTCTTCTCTTCTGTACAATGGACTATGTGCAGTCCAATTGCATGTGAGGACCATTGCTCTTGCAATTTGGGATTGTCAAGATTTTCAATTATGATTCACAACCAAAATCGCAGTTACAATATTACAATATTATGATTTTCAATTATGATTCACAACCGAAATTGCAATTACAGTATTACAAATGTGATCATTTGTGTAATTTATCATGATTGTATCTATGAAATGAATTTTTAAGTTAATATTTTCAATATATAACAAAAGTTTCAAATTTAATTAAGCTCACTCTATAACTTATATATCTAAACTTATAATAGCTATATAAATATATTTTTAGTTCCTTTATTGAATAAAAATATATTTATAAAGTGATTATAAAATCAAAACATAATTTCTTATAATAAATATATGCAAAATAATAATTATAATTTATAAAAGTTAAATTAAATAAATAGTTATAAAAATCAATATTTTAAAAATTAGGAAGTTAAACTAGTAAGATAAGATGCTTGAGATTTAAAGATTCAACAACCATTATAAAACTAATTAAAGATTGCATAAAGTTGAAAAAATTGAAGTATAACTGAAAGAAATTATCCTTATCTATTAAAAATTTTAAAATTTAATTTAAAAAGGAGATTATTAAATAAAAATTAATTAATTAAATTTAATTTATATGAACTTATTGTTAGCTCAAGTTATTATATTTAACGATTTTGGTAACAACTTTACAATATTTCAAAATCCAAATTAGATTTATTTCCTTTTATAGGCAACGATGTAATTCTTAAAAGGAAACAAAATAATAGAAAATTGCCTTATTTCTTGCAGGAATTTTAATAAACTTATCTTATTGGAAAGGATTCCACAACATCCGGAAGTATATTACTAATTTAAACAATTAGCTCTTGAATTTTTGACAAAACCTTTTTCTTAATGTCTGAATATTGGAATATTCAAACAGAGATGATTTCGAAGATTTGTTAGATACAAAGTCAACTCATAATCAAAACAAAGCAATGACTAGTTGAAGAAAATGTCTATTTAAGGATCAGTCATTGCATATGTGAATAGATACAGACTTGCGAAATACTTCAACAGCGTCAATAGGCTTGAAAGTTATATCTATATTAAATTCCTTATGCCTTAGACAGTAAAATCACTCTATTGAGAGAGACTGTTTAATTCTTTATACATTTATTTTTGTTGAAAGCTTGTAGAGGCTTGTTAAACACTTTAAGTGTAGAAGGATGGAGAATCTTGAAAATATGTAATTGTAAGCTTGAAGAAGCTCATCAAATTTAATAATTGGATTCTTATAGTGAAATACTCAAGTTGGATACTTGGAGATTAGATGTAGACTTCGTTATTAGCTGATCCAATATAAATCGACTGTGTCGTTCTTTCTCTCTTCCTAACTTTTAAATTTTCGCATTATCAGTTTGTGTCATTCTTTCTAATATCCCATCATCAGAGAGAAAACAGATAATTAAGGGAAAACTCTGGAAAAAAGGCTACGCTCTAATTTGGAAGACAAAACCGCAAGACTCCAGTGCAGATTTTACAATGGATTCAGGTATGCTTTCACTTTTATTTAATTCTTTATAATTTGATATGAACAGATCTTGACTTTAAAGGAATTAAAGACCGACAAGTGGTATAAGAGCAATTCATATTAGATCATTAAGATTTTTTAATTATTTGTCTTCCATGTTTTCTTAAGGTTGCTTTCAAAAGGCCACAATTCTTTATGTTTATAGATAGTGACTTAGAGTTATAAACACGGTTTTTAACCATTAAATGTTTTCTTAAGGAAGCTTTTAAAAGCCCACGTTTCTTTATGTTTTGTTAATAAAGTCACGATGTTTGTTTTATATATTGACCAACGGATTCAAACCAAAAACCCTAAAATTTTAGCATCTTATAAAGTTTTAAATTCATACTTTTTAGTATGCATGTTACGGATTAATATTATGAGGAATGGGTTTTGGGGATCAAAATTTATAATTTCTGGTTTGATTTTTAAAATTTTGACCCAATTCTCGATTTGAGCTTACAGGATTGTCAGTGTCATAGCATCAAGAAATTGGAGCTATGTCGCTTTCACACAGCTTATGCAAATTTTGGGTATTTTAATTTTAGATTTTGGTAATTTAAAGAAATATATAGCATTTGAAATTAAATTAATTGAAGCAACATGTTGTCAAAGCAACCTCTCTTGTGAAAATTAATTTAACTTAGAATGTTAAAAAGTTCTGTGTGTATGTTATTCATGCGAATATTGACTGGCCCAAAGGAAAGTTAATATTTGGGCCAAATTGCATATACACTTGTGGTGGTAAATATATGGCAATTATTCAGTGTAATATGTGAACATTAAATTGGTCCAAAGAAATGTTTATTGTTTGACATGCCTTATTACCAGTGTTTGATCACTACACCAAGGTACCACTTATAAATTAGTATTTTTGTCCAAAGACTTAATATTAATGTTGTGCTAGGTATCTTGTGATGGGGCCCTACTATTATTTGTATATAATTAATTTGGCATATTATAGTGTTGTTATGTGAGTAATTAGATTTTGTTTGTTTTGTTCTCTTTTTAGTTCCTAGTTCTGCTGCAAATATCTCTGCTAGTGTTAATTCAATTTCTATGCTTAATGGCACCAATTTTAAGTCATGGAGAAGAACGTTTTGATTGTTTTCAGAGTCATGGACTTGGATCTTGCTTTACGAGAAAATCAACTTGATCCACTTACTGGTGAGAGTACTTCTGATCAAAAGAGAGAGATGGAAAAGTGGGAAAAGTCGAATCATATGAGCTTGATGATCATGAAACACGCCATTCTAGAAGCTTTTTGGAGCACCATGTCCGATCAGATTACTACGGCTTGAGGATCTTGAGAAAAGATTTGCCAAAAATGAAAAGGATAAAACAAGTACAATTTTGGCAAAGCTTATCTCAATGAGGTATGTAGGAAAAGGAAACATAATAGAATACATTATGGAAATGTCTCATATTGCTTCAAAATTGAAAGCACTTAAGTTGGAATTATTCGAAAACTTGTTAGTGCATATGGTTTTGATATCTCTTCCAGCACAATACAATCAATTCAAGGTGAGCTATAACTGTCAAAAAGAGATATGGTGTCTAATGAGCTTATCTCACATTTTGTCTAAGAAGAAGAAAGATTGAAGGATAATAAGGCAGAAAGTGCTCACTTAGCCACAACATCTAAGGACAAAAGGAACAAAAGAAATAAAACTAAGGAAGCTGCGGTTCCGGCAATACAAAAGAAATAGCAAAAGGACAGAAATCCAAAAGGCCATTTCTTCTGTGACGCTGAAGGTCATGTAAAGAAGTAGTGTGCCAATTATCACGCATGGCGTGCAAAGAAAGGTATGCTTCTTATTTTGGTTTGTTCTAAGGTTAATTTGACTTCAGCACCTATACACACATGGTGGTTAGATTCTGGTGCAACTGGTTTGTTCTAAGGTTAATTTGACTTCAGCACCTATACACACATGGTGGTTAGATTCTGGTGAAACAACTCACATCAGTGTTTGTATTTAAGGTTGCCTAAGTTGCTAAAAACCAAGTGATGGTGAAAGATACATCTATGTAGGTGATGGCAAGTTAGTAGCAATCGAAGCAATAGGGACTTTTAGATTATTGTTAAGAACTGGATTTTATTTAGATTTAGTTGAGACTTTCATTGTACCTTATTTTAGATGAAATTTGATTTCTATTTCTACTTTGGAAAAATCTGGTTATTCTTGTTCATTTAGAAATGAAATATTTAGTCTCTTTCAAAATTCAAATTTGTTTGGTGCCGGTTCTTTATCAGGTTACGATAATCTATATATGCTTGACACTAATGCTTCATTTAATGAAGCCTTACATGTGGGTAAACGAAGTTTAAAGCACAAATTAACCAGAATTCTACCTCGTTGTGGCACAAGAGATTAGGTCACATCTCCGAAAGGAGAATTGAGAGACTTGTGTCCAACAGAATTCTTAATCCCCTTGATTTTACAGATTTTGCTACTTGTGTTAATTGCATTAAGGGGAAAAAACAAATGTCAGGAGATTTGATATCAATAGGGCTTAAGACGTCTTAGAACTTATCCATATGGATATTTGTGGGCGTTCCTTACGACATCTTGGAATGGTCAACCGTATTTTATAACGTTCATAGACGACTTCTCACGATATGGCTAACTTTATCTCATCCATAACAAATCAAAGTCTTTAGACATGTTCAAAAACTTTAAGGATGAAGTTGAGAACCAACTCAATAAAAGGATTAAAAGTGTCAGATCTGACCGTGGTGGCGAGTACTACGGTATATATGACGGATCAGGTGAACAACATCCAGGACCGTTTTCTGAATTCCTAAAGTAATGCGGTATCATCCCACAGTACACTATGCCGGGTTCGCCTAGCATGAATGGTGTTGCTGAAAGAAGAAACATAATGCTCAAGGATATAGTGAGGAGTATGATTAGTCATTCTACCTTGCCAGAATCACTCTGGAAAGAAGCACTAAAGACCGCAGTATATATACTCAACAGAGTTCCAACTAAAGCAACTGATAAGACCCCTTATGAACTTTGGACGGGCAAGAAGTCTAGTTTAAAGCACTTGTACATTTGGGGATGTGCAGCTAAAGCAAGGCCTTATAAGCCAATTGAAAAGAAATTAGTCTCAAGGATTATCAGTTATTACTTTATTGGATATTCTGAAAGATCCAAAGATTACAAGTTTTATGATCCCACTACTAAGGCAATTTTTTAGACAAAAAATGGCCGATTTTTTTAGGATGATGAGTTTGCGGGGGGAGAAAGGATTAAGGACTTTGTTTTTGAAGAGGAACGTGTTGAAATTCCTCTAATTGCTATTGACAATGATCAAGATTAGGTTTCAATTCCTAACATTGTTCAAGAAGCTAGCAATTCTGGATCAAGACAATGTCATGGCCCCAAGTTCAAAAACTTGTTCAAGAAGAACAAACTCTACAACCTCAAGAACCTATGCCATTAAAGATATCCATTCAATAGAGGAGAAGTGCAATTTCAGATGATTACTTTACATTCCTTTAAGAACGTGAAGTTGACATTGGTATGGTAGAAGATGATCTAATCAACTTCCATTAAGCCATGGAAAGCTCTAACTCTCAAAAGTGGATTGATGACATAAATGAAGAGGTAAAGTCCATGAAAGACAATGATGTTTGGGACCTTGTACCATTGCCTAAAAGTACGAAACCTATTGTTGCAAATAGATATTTAAGATCAAGAGAAGAATTTGAAAGGCAATGTAGAAAGGTACAAGGCTCATCTTGTCGCAAAAGGCTTTACACAGAAAGAAGGCATTGATTATAAAGAGACTTTCTCTCCAATTTCTTCGAAAGACTCTTTCAAGATAATAATGCCATTAGTGACACATTTTGATCTTGAGTTACGTCAGATGGATGTTAAGACAACGTTTCTCAATGGTGACATTGATGAGACGATTTATATGGTGCAGCCAGAAAACTTTATGTCAGGAGATGCAAAACAAATGGTTTGCAAACTAAAGAAATCCATCTATGGACTCAAGCAGGCATCTCGTCATTGGTATTACAAATTTCACCAAGTTGTTATCTCGTTCGATTTTGAGATGAAGTTGGATGATGATTGTATATACCATAAGTTCAGTGGGAGTAAATACATTTTTCTGGTTTTGTATGTTGATGACATATTGCTTGCTACTAATGGTATAGGCTTATTACATAAAATTAAAAGATTTCTGTCAAAAAAATTTGAAATGAAAGATCTTGGTGACGCCTCTTTTGTTTTAGGAATTCAGATACATCAGGAACGCTCTCGAGGTATTTTTGGATTATCACAAAAGAGCTATATTGAAAAGGTATTTAAAAGGTTTGGCATGCAAGATTTTAAACCGGGTGATACATATGTGTCCAAAGGGGATAAGTTCAGTTTAAGTCAATGCCCCAAGAATAACTTTGAAGCTAAGGAAATGCAAAAGATTCCTTATGCTTCGGCTATTAAAAGTATAATGTCTGCTCAAGTTTGTACGCGTCTGGATATTGCGTACAATGTTGGAATGCTAGGGAGATATTTAAGTAACCCAGGATTGGATCATTGGAAAGCAGCCAAATGGGTCATGCAGTACTTACGGAGAACGAAAGATTATATGCTCACATACAGAAAATCAGATAAACTGGAGATCATTGGTTATTCTGCTTCCGATTTTGCTGGATGCCAAGATAGTAAGAGATCCACTTCGGGATATTTCTACCTGCTTGTTAGAGGAGCTATTTCCTGGAAGAGTGCTAAGCAGATACTTACAGCTTCTTCCACCATGGCAGCGGAGTTTATAGCGTGTTATGAGGCATCCAATCACAGGCTGTGAAACTTTGTCACGGGGCTGCGCATTGTGGACTCTATTGAAAGATCACTTAAGTTATTTTGTGACAATAACTCGACAGTTCTATATTCCAATAACAATAGGAGCAAGACAAAGTTGAAGCATGTTGACATCAAGTTCCTAATTGTTAAAGAGAGAGTTCAGAGTGAACAGTTGTCTATATGGCACATTGGATCAAACTCCATGATTGCAAATCCGCTTACTAAAGGAGTGCCACCCAAGGTCTTTCATAAGCACACTGCTCATATGGGTCAAACTCCATACAGGATATCTGGTCTTGTACAAGTTAAAAATCGCAATCTTCCAACCAGTCTTCTAAATAGAGTTGGGTTTACCTTTTCCACATTATTGAACTTAGAAAACTTGATTCCACATTCCATTAGAGTAGAAACTAAATTGATTCTATCCATTTTAAACTCCTTTAAAATTGCTTTAGCATAAGTTTTCTGTGAGAGAAAAATCTCATCTTCACTTTGCTTCACTTCAATTCTAAGATAATAAGTCATAAGTCCCAAATCAGTCATCTCAAATTCTTCAGTCATTTTCTTCTTAAATTCTTCAAACATCGTAGGATTACTATCTGTAAAGATCAAATCATCAACATGTAAACAAACATACATAATTTATCCATTCTTGTTCTCCTTGACATATAAGGCATGCTCATACGAACATTTTAAGAAACCATCCTTCTGAAAATAATCATCAATACATGTATACCAAACCCTTGGAGCTTGTTTAAGACCATATAAGACTTTATTCAACTTCAACACGTTATCTTCTTGTCCTTCAATGATATAACCCAATGGTTGTTCCACATAAACCTCTTCCTCTAAAGTTCCATTCAAGAAGGATGATTTTACATTCATCTTATAAATCTTCCATCTCTGTTGAGCTGCTAATGAATCAATTAGTCGAACGATCTCAAAACAAGCTACTGAAGCAAAGACTTCATCATAATCAATTCCAGCCTTTTGAGCGAATCCTTTTGCAACAAGTCGAGCTTTGTACTTCTCTACTTCTCCTTTTGAATTTTTCTTCACTTTATAAATCCACTTTACTGCTACAGGTTGCTTCCCTTTTGGAAGATCTACTAATCACGAAGGATCATTCTTTTTAATTGTTTTCATCTCTTCATCCATAGCAAATCTCCATCTTTCATCTTTGATAGCTTCTTCAAATGTCATTGGTTCCGAATCTGCTAACAAACAAAACAGAGTATAATCATTGATTTCTTCTGTTATTTCATATATTTCTTCTAAACTCCGCATACAATGTGGCCTCTCAGAGGAGCTTTGTGGAGACATAATCGTTTGACCTGTTTGAACTTCACGTGGAGGAGTTTGTGGTGTAACATCAGTAACAATTTGATTCTGGGACTTATCTGTATCAAAAAATTTATCAAACAAAAGAAGAAATTCATAATTTTCATCATGTGGTACATTCCACTCCTATGAGCCTTCTTCCTCAGTCTCAACATCTCTACTAATGATTGTTTTTCCATTTTGAATATCGTAAAATTTATACCCTTTGAATTTTCAGCATAGCCAACAAATATGAACTTCTGACTCTTATCATCTAACTTGTTTCTTGTTTCATCAGGAACATGCACATAGTCAATGCTTCCAAATACTCTTAAGTGTGAAATACTTGGCCTCCTTCCACTCCAAGCTTCTTGTGGAGTCATTTGCATTAGACTTTTTGTGGGACTACGATTATTAAAATGCATCGCACATGCTACTGCTTCAGCCCAAAACTCCTTTGGCATCCTCTTACTTTTCAGCATACTATGAGCCATGTTAAGAATAGTTCTATTTTTATGCTCCATAACTCCATTTTGCTGAGGTGATCTAGGAACTGTCAAAGAATGTCGAATACCAAGATACTCACATAATTGATTAAATTTATTCAACGTGAATTCACCTCCTCGATCAGTCCGAATTGCTTTAATTAGATAACCACTTTTATTCTCAACACGAGCTTTAAATTTCTTAAACACTTCAAATGCTTCAGATTTTTCCTTCAAAAAATAAATCCAAGTCTTACGCGTATAATCATCAATAAACAATAAAAAGTACCTGTTCTTTCCATATGATATATCAGTGTACACCAATTCGAGTGGTTGTGTATGTAACATCCCATTACTAATGGGAAGGGTAGAATAGTAATTTGGAATGGTTTATAAGTGCTTAGAACATGTCCCACATATAAGTCAATAGTGAATTTTTGCACATGTAAATGACTGTACATGCATTCATGACATTTCCTAGTATATTTGTTAATAAATGTGATTGTTATGAAAAATGTGATTTGTGTGCTTGAAAAATTGAGTTAGAGAGGGTTATTGAGGTTTGAGAATTTTTAGTGAATTTTAGAAATTTTTCTGGAAATTTCGGGGTAATTTCTGGACTAGAAAAAATGCCAAGTGGTAGAATAATGGTTTATCGGTGGAAAACTTACTGTCCAATGGCACTGAAAATTTAGATCCATGAATTTATGAATTATTGATTTGAGCCATTGGAATTTTGGAAAAAAATTGGAATAGAAATTGAATTGTTTTTGGAAAGGAAATAAAAGAGGGCCTAAGCATGTGACATGTGGCAAGTGACACTTGTCACT
>JANQBM010030799.1:0-10923 GCA_025594535.1 Erythroxylum domingense | reverse complement strand
CAAGTTCTTCCAATTTCAATTAACACCATATGCTTTCTAATTTAATCTCAATTTCTCCATTTAATAACTTCAATCTTAAAAAAAAATTCTACCCCCACAAACATTATGATTTACACCTAATCGCAACAAAAATAAAAATAATTCCCCAACATATAGTATGAAGAAAATCGAGGTCCAACACCTTCTCTATGAGTGAATCCCCTAGCAACCAAACACGCCTTAAACTGCTCAGCTTGACCTTATGTGTCCTTCTTGGTTTTAAGTATCCACTTGTAACATAATGCCTGTAATGTTGAGATAAATCAACAAGCTCCCATACCTTATTATGCCTCATAGATTGGATCTTATCCTTCATTGCTTCCCACCATAAGTCTGCATAGGGGTCTAGAAAAGGGTTCTGTAAAAGTAACTAAATCCACAACATGTCCTATGTCATAGTCTTGCTCACCCAAATAGACTATGTAATTTGATAAGATAGCAGATCGCCTTTCTCTGGTGAATCTGCGTAACTGCATAGGTTCTTGTACCTCAGAAACCTTTTCATAAATAGGCATAAGGTCCTTGTGCCTGCATAGGCATGGTACTCGGACCTTCATCCACCGAACCTGACTGTATGAGAGGCGGATACGTAATAATTGTATTATCTGTCCTACTATCTCCTAGAGGATGTGAGGATACTCCCTCATTATGGACATTATATTCAAGAAACTTAGCCGTCTGTGATTCCACTATTTTGTCCCCTCTTCTACAATAAAATCTGTAGCCCTTAGAGTAGTCAGGATAACTTACTAAATAGCAACAAGTGGAACGAGGCTACAATTTGCTCTCATAAGGATTATATAACCTTATCTCAGCAGGACAGTCCTAAACACGAATGTGTAAGACGGGGCTTCCTTCTAACCTAGAATTCAAAAGGCGTCTTTAGTACTGACTTACTTGGGACTCTATTCAAGATACACAATGTCGTCTTGATGGCTTCGCCCCATAGATATTCAGGTAGGTTAGTCCTACTCTACATTGACCTCATCATGTCCTCTAAGGTGCGATTGTGCCTTTCGGTCACACCATTTTGCTCAAAACTACCTAACATAGTGAACTGAGTCACTATTCCAACTGATTCCAAATACCTGGAAAATGGACCCTTTGTCCTGCAACCCCATGTCTGCCATAGTATTCCCCTTCCCTGTCATAATTCACTATCTTTATTAATTTTCAAGAACTTCAGACTTTTCTTTAAGCAAGAACACATAAACATAGCGGGAATCGTCATCTATAAACGTAAAAAAATATCTAGCATTGCATAACGTGACTGTATAGGGACCACTAATGTCTGTATAAATGAGGTCCAATAAATCAGAAGCACGAGTTGACCCCTTTTTCTTTATCTTGGTCAACTTACCCCTATAACAATCAATACATGTTTCCAGATCACTGAAGTCCAGAGTTGGGAAAATGTTATCCTTTATCAATCTCTCAATGTTCTCCTTAAAAATATGGTCAAGACGTTTATGTCTCAACATGAACGATGTTTCCTTTATGAGGGCTCTCTTTCGAGTAATAGGTTCAGCAATATAAAAAGAGACATACATTTCGTTAGGAGTAAGACACATTCTATATAATCCGTAGGATAAGAAGGTAATTCCGATATGTCTTATATTGATAGAAATATTTACAATCGAAGTGTTAAATACAAAATGATAGCCCTCTTTATCCAAAACTAAAATAGAGATCAAGTTCTGTCTAAAATACGGTTTATAAAACGTGTCTCTTAAAACTAATACAAACCCCACATCAAGGTTCAAGCTTACATCTCCTACAAACAAAACATCTACCTCTTCATTGTTACCATCCATCAGCTTCTCCTCTCCTTTAGTCGGCCTTTTCCTAGATGTGAACCCCTGCATTATGGAAGCAACATGATTAGAAGCTCCACTGTCTAGTCACTAAGAACTTGATATGGTTATAGCTACATTGGATTCATGAATCATCTGGCCCGAGGAGTTATCTGACAGTCCCTGCTTAACCTCCCACTATTTGTATTTCAGTCAATCAGCCTTCTTATGCCCCTTCTTCTTATAGAAGAAGCAACTCATACCGTTTATGTCATTTAGGCCCTTAGCAATGCTAAACTGTCTAGTTTGAATCTATGGAGATGGATTAGATTTCTTATCCTTACCCTTAGGTTATTGGGGCTTAGCCTTTCCCTTACCTTTGGCAGCTGTAAATAGGACTGGATGAGGAGAACTCTTAATCTTCTCCTTAACTACAGCACACCAGGAAATTAAGGCATTGATGTCCCAGGCCTTATCCTAAGACATGTAGGAGGTAGCCAACATCTCAAACTCTCGAGGGAGAGTATTTAGTGCTTGATGCATTATGAGCATGTCAAGAATAGGTACATCTAGTGCCTTCATCTTACTCTGAAGGTGAACCATCATGATAATGTACTCTCTAACACCTCCTCTTGTATAACCTATGGAGAACAGCTTTTTAATCAAGGTGCTCTACTCCGCATAAGAAGAGACCTTGTACCTTTAGGAAATGTTATCCATAAACTCCTTCGCTATTGTAACATCATGTTACCTATATGGCTAGAATATTTATGTATGAGACATTTATATGACTTAAGATAAATACACATTCGACATAAGTTATTTGTGACTTACATATTGTTTTGGCACCTTCATAAGATTGTATATGATTTCATTGGCAATTTCTGGTAAGTGGAATTACATATGACTAATTATGATTATGACAAATGGTGAATCGGTGGAGATAAATGGTACACGTGAGAGACATGTAATGGACTCGCGTATTATATTTTTTAAGTTAGGAAAAATCCACTATAGTTTCCATTCTTCACTGAAACACTCCACATTGCAATTCTTCATCACTGAATAGCACTTTAGCAGCTTTTTGTGGTGTTAACTTTCACTTTCAGTGTTAGAGTACTTATTAAGCAAGTAAGTGATTGTGATGCTGCTTCACTGTATAAATAAGCATGTGCATGTTGGATATATATATTTGCATAAAAAAGTTCACAGTGTAGAGAATAGATATGAGGGTTATGGATGTTGGTTAAATTGAAAGGTGAATGCAGAAGAAAGAAAATGCAGAAAGAACATGCAAGCATGAATAGTAGTCTACAATTTTGGTATTTATATGAGTTTTGGCTTTTTTGAGTTGTTTGGTGTTCTGGAGCTAAAAAGAGAGTAGTATAGATGATGTTTTCATACTTAGAGGTATAATAGCAATGAAAATGATGTATAGAATTCGTATAGGCACGAAAGACGATATGTTCTGCTCCTTCTGTCTTCTGTATCATCTGTGAAGATGTATCCTCTGTGATGACTTCAACTTCCTTTGGGTGACGTCATCTTCCTCTGTAAGGATGCATCGTCTGTAAAGATGCCTCCTCTATGAGTCATTCTCTTCTATAAGCTATCTTCTTCTGTAAGTTACCTCCCTCTATGAGAACGCATCATCTATCAAGATGCAGTCCTTTATGAACCAGCTTCATCTGTGTTTTGATTCCTCGATCAACAAACTGCTTCTGTATTGCTTCATCTATGTTTTGGTTTCCTCTGTCTTTGCTTCGTCTATCTTTTGCTTCGTCTGTGTATTGCTTCTTTTGCTTCTTATATTTATCTACTTTCTACCTAAGTGGCCAAAACTTCCTCTGTATTACTGTTCATGAACTGCCTCTGTATGTACTGTTCATGAACTTCCTCTATGTTACTGTTCACAAACTTCCTCTATGTTACTGTTCATGAACTTCCTCTGTGTTACTGTTCATGAATTTCCTCTGTGTTACTGTTCATGAACTTCCTCTGTGTCACTGTTCATGAACTTTGTTTGTGTTATTGTTCTTGAACTTCCTTTGTGTTACTGTTCATGAACTGCCTCTGTGTTACTATTCATAAACTCCTTTTGTGTTATTGTTCATGAACTCCTTCTGTGTTTTGCTTCTTCTATTTTTCGTTTATGCCTATCTTCTGTTCTATTTTTGATCCTTCAGAAGATAGAATTGGCCTCTGAGGTCTTCATGAAAGATGTAGATCTTGAAATCTTCTTTCAAACCATATAAAGAATATCTTGATTCAATATATATAACGAAATTTATGACAATTGTACAACATCTTCTGTGTTACTATTCTTAAACTTCATTTGGGTCACTGTTCATTGTATATCTTCTGCCTTATTTTTGACCGTCCAAAAGATAAAATTGGTCTTTGAAGTCTTCATAGAATTTGTATATTTCAATACCCTCTTTTGAATCATATTAAGAACAATTAAATCCGATATCTGGAGAAAAAGTTATGCCAATAGTAAAACTTCTTCTTTGATGACATCAGCTTCCTCTGGGTGACGTTATCTTCTTCTGTAAATCATCTTCTTCTGTAACTCATTTTCTTCTGTAAAGATGCATCTTCTGTAAATAAACTTATATCCATTGCATCCTTCCCTAAGTTTACATGAGACCTAAAAGAGTGCCATAAAAATAGGCCAATAAGAACTGAAACGTTAGGTTAAAGGTTTTCAATAAGTTTTGATAAGAGAAAGAGAAGTTATGAAGAAACCCTGGAATTGCCATTGAACATGCATCGTGCATATTTTCTATCCTTTGATATTTTGATATGTTTGTACAAAAGGTGATAATTGTGAATGTGTTCTATTTGTTTTAGAGGAGCACATCGAACGACAGTCGGACATTACCGGACCATCCAGGTAATAGCTTCTGGGAGCGTATTGTGAGTCAACCTAGATGAATTCCTAGGATTATTTGATTGTATGTATTCAATTTGTTAACTTCCTATATTATTGAACTTTGTGTGTGTGTTGGTTCTGAATTCCGGACCTGAGGTTCGAGGAGTTTGTTCTGCGATCACGTATTGGAAGTGTCTGATTGTTGTGATTTTGAATGCTTCTGTTCTCAACGATAGTTGAATGTCGGACTGAGGTCCGATGATTATGAAAACATCATCTGAGCATTTGGATAAGATTTTGTGTATGATCTATTCAGTATTTGATGCATTTCATAAAATGCATGCTCAGATAAAGGCATTGTGACTTGAAATGCCAGTTAGAAGTGCTTCCACGTAGAGCTTTGCTCCGTGATCTATAAGTTCTGCACATCGAGCTATGTTCTGTGAATTTGTTCCAATTGAGCCCTATGGGATAAAACTTTGTATATATTTATGAAAGGCACTCAATCACAACAATAAGAATGAATATGAGTCTCATGCATGACCCATGTAAGTACGTGCACATTGTTTGAATGATATGCAAGTTGAAATGAATGATCTTCTGTTATGCTAATTTCTGAATAAATGCTTATCTGTTTGAATGAATAACTGCGAAATATATGTTATAATTGTGTGATCCGGTGAATTCATCTATGATGGTTCACTTATTGAGTTTGCAAAACTCATCCAAAATTACACTGTGACTTTTCAGGTATGAGACAAGAGACTTAAGGTGTAGTTAGGACATAAAGTGTCTGTGGATAAAGAAATGGATCAGAGGTTTGTCAGCTGACTCCCGAAGGAAAAATAGTTGTTGATAGTTTGTAATTTTGTTAGAACCTGTATAGAGTTTTGTAAATAATCGTTGAGAAGAACAGTGGAAGTTTTTATCAATGAATGAAGCGAATGTTTTAAGAGAAAATGATAATGATTTCGAGTATGTTAGATGATGCCATGTGTAAATTAGATTTGTTATTGCTTCAACATACTATTATCGTAGGTTATGTTCCTAAAAGCTTAGGTAGGTACCCTATGGTAGTGGGATGTTGCAGCTATGATCGTATCCGGTAATCCACTGAGCAGATGATCCAGGATCAATCTCTTGATGGTCAAATAGCACATCCTATTTGACCGCTCCCAGATTGCCATTGCTGCTCTGAGCTGATATCAGTAAGTGGAAAAGGCCTCTCGATATGCATCGCTATGTTGACGTCAGCCATCTCTAGGGCAAACTCAACATCGTTCTTATATTTCATGAAATTGAAACCATTTAAGGTCTCAATCGTGACAACAATTTTGTTTACAAAAAAGGTGACTGAAAAATAGAAAAGATAATGTAAAGATCAGTATAAATGTAGGATAACAGTGATAAAGCATTAAAGTGGTATCTATACTGAGAATCCAATCATACATATTATGAAACATCTTTGGGCTGAATACATAATATATGCAATTAAACCCCCACATAAAAGCGATCAGAGTACAAACCATCAACTCTCAAGACACTACTACCTTTAGGTAAATAGATCATTTAAACAATAGCTTTCTTCCATCTAATGCCTTTATGTACATCTCAAAACCTTATGTAAGGCCAACACCTTTGGGCAAAATAACCAAACATAAGGTGAGAGACATCCCTAAACATGTGAGCGGAACAATCCAAAACAATGACTTTAAAGGCCACTTTGGTGACTACATCCTCATCAGTACCCTATAAAGTCCACAAACACAAGGAATACATCTTTATGTCATCCTCACATTCTATATGGGCATAATGTATGTAAAAATTAGCTATAAATGCGAAAACCATAAAAATTAGCTATAAATGCAAAAACTAAATGCACAGTCAAATAATCACATACTAGTACTGAAAACATCGTCTTTAAACTTTATTTGAGACTTTTATTTAAAAAAATATCATTAAGAGTGACTATCGTACTTTCCCAAATATCGAACCTACCACACGATATATAAAAACTTTAAGTGTCTCCCTTATGCAGTTCGGAGCATGAAAATGCACTCAAAATCAGCTTTAAAAAGCTTTAAAACCTTTTCCGGAATCTAAATACTAACGTAATAAATCCAAAAAATTGAAAAATCACTTTAAAAATTCCCCCGACACGGAAACTAACTCAAAAGGACCCAAGGCAACTTTGTGGAAATTCTGAATTTTTTTCCTTTTTTAATTTCTAGTGTTGACGTCAGCACATCACTATAGACTTAATGACAGGAGCCATATGCGTCTGACGCATGCTTAGCACGTGCCCCCATACGTACACGCACTTTCATTATACGACGCTTGTGTTGTACGCGCCACACGCCTCTGTCACCCCATGGAGCCATGTGTTGCACTAGCCAACCAAACTGCCTTATGGCGGTTATTGTAGCGCCTGACAGTGCAATTGCCCTCTAATGGGGACGGCGATTTTCGGTAATCCCGAGATAGAAAAGAAAAAGTCATTTGCTTCAACCAAAGCCAAACTAATTGCCCCTTTTTACCTTGGAACAAAACATTGGTAATAAATTTACGACGCCTCCAACAATGCTTCTATCAAAGCCATAATGATAATGGCTTCATTGCTTTTAATTCCAAACTTCATTCCTAATGTCACTAAATCTCCGTATATTAAGGTTTTTAACTGGGAGAGCCCATCATTAGACTCTTCCTTTGAGCATGATAACCTATTCGATTAGATACATGATCGCAAAGATAATGACCATCCACTCTTATCTCTACGAAGTTCAAAACCAGCAAAGCTATAGTAGTGGAGTGATTAATAAATACGCAATTAAGAATTTAGAGTAAAAGACAACTACCTCTCTTTTGATTTTTCTCATTTTCTAAAAATACTTTAAAATTTAATATTTAAAAATTTATATTTGTCTTTATTGTTTCTATAACTCCTTATATTAATCTTTTATCAAAATATTTGACGTCGTGATATAATAAAACTAATATATAAAGATTATTAAATTACGTAAAAAGATTTTTAATGTGTCTTTCACCTTAATTATTACTTTAAAAATAAAAGTTTTTCTTCTTTTATGAATTCATTTTTTATGAACCTTCTTAATATAAAAAGAAGAAATGTTAACGGCTAAGTTGTTTTCGTTTATGACACAAATGTTAAGAAATGAACGGTATGGAAGAAAATGCATGTAAGTTACGTAACCATTAAATGTTTAGGTAAGGGCTGGAATGATACATTATTTCTTATCAAATCTATTGTTTTGACTGTGATCATGATAAGAATCGATTAATCATGATAAGATGTGACTTGATTATGTTAATTAAAATTATTTCTTTTTTAGATTAATTTTAGTGTTTAACTTATAAAACTAATATTTGTTTTGTTGCAGAAGGTGACAAATAAAGATTGCATCAAATTAAAGCAATATTTATCAAGTCACTAATTTTAGAAAAAGATGATAGATTGCTAGCAAGATCATACGTAAAATCATATCTACTTAAAGAGTTTCAATTTAATTAGGAAACTTTTTCTCAGATTATGTAGAGATTTGGATTTGTTTAGAAAATAATTTCTAGAATATTAAAAAAGTTGGTAAGTTTTGGTTTGAATGTTAGGTTGAAACCAACTAATTTAGAAAAAAATTAAGACTTATTATAGCTATTCTAATAGGTTTGGACTAACTGAATTTTGAAAATTATTCATTTTAGACCAATGGTCAAAATTATAATTGGATGTGATCCTTCCCCTGAACTAGAGTTAAGTAAAATTGAATTTCTCACTTTAACATATGTTTATTTATTTTGATTATTTTCTAAATTTAGTTTATTAGTTAATTAATAATAAACTCTCTATTTTATCAATTGAAATTAAGAAACTATTGTTTAATTTCACAATTGTTATAAAAATTTACTGAATCAATTAATTTTGAGGGCTTCGACAACTAGTTCAAAATTTTGGAGTTGTTTTTAGAGAACTATTTTAGTTTCTTAATTTATTTGCCTTATTTTACATTTTACTACTATTTTTTTTTTCTTGTATGACTTGTTCTTCTCAAATAGGTGAACTGCAACATAATCCGTAAATTGAAAAGACATTGCATTGTTTAAGAAAAAAGACTAAGCAAAGAAAGGTCATTCACTTCCAAAAGTAAAATTGAAATATATTTGACGGTTGATGAATATTCTAATTTCCAAGATGTTAAAGAAAAGATGACAAATCCTAATACTAGAACGTTGAGGGAGTTAGCGGCATTAAATTTGAATCAACAACCCTTATACATAATATTTCCAAATGTTAAGGTAGATTTCAAATTGAAATTTGGTTTAATTCACTTCCTATTTTTCGTGATCTTGTAGGTGAAGATCTATATAAAAAGAACTTGTGTCTAATATAAAAAGAAGTAGTATCTTGGTTCTTTGATTACTCATTTGGCTATTAATCTTAATTTGCTTGATATTGCTAAAACTGATATGTAGCCTGTGAGATGGAACCTTTAGACTATGCTTGTTTGAGCAGAATAAGGTTGAACAGGCAATAAAAGAGGACATTTCATTTTGTTTCGCGTGATTCTCCCTAAAGAGTTTCATCATCACATCAACAAGAGAATTATGATGTTTTATAACCTTTATATCTCTGGCCCTACTAATCCAAAATAAGCATCATTTTCAGCTAGAGAGGTTTTGCTTCAATTCATGGGGATGATACTTCCATATCCACTAACACCATAATACATTTCATTTTAGATGAACACAACTCAGGGGAGTCTTCTACTATGTGCTTTATTTTATGTTAATTATTTTTTTGTATATGAACATCTGTTGTATACATTAGGGACAATTTATGATTTAAGTAAGGGGAGTAAGAGTATATACTTAGATAAAATTTGTGATTTATGCTTGAACTCATGATAACTTTGATTTATAGTTTGATTATTCCTTATGGCAACCTAAAATTTTCTTATTGTCGTTTAGAAATAGTCCCTAAGTTAGGATAAATTTTTTGTTTGAGTTTCAATGCATAAGAGAGACAAGTATAATTATTTTTTTCTTTAAATTACCTGAACTATGTCATTGGTTTTGTTGAAGGAAAATGTGTAAGACTTTATGCATTTTGACACTCATAAGACTATGCATTTTGACACTCTTATGAGCTTTTAAGCCTAAGAAAAATTATTAGAATTGTGCTTCTATACTTTTCTTTTTAGTGTATGTTATCATACATGACTTGTTTATGCTAGAGCTTGCTTTTTAATATATTTTGAGACCACATTTTAGGTGAATTTATGCATGGAGATGATATGGGACTTCGGAAAACTATTCTTAACTTAGAAAAACCTATCTTAATTTTGACCCCTATAGGAACAATTTGAGTCTTAACCCTTCTTTTCTTGAATACTAACCTTGTTACAAGCCAATTGTATCCTTCTTTTTTGTTGTCCTTAATAATTTTTAAGCCCCTAAATTAAAGGAATTGTATAAGGTTATTTTTTATAGGATTTTTAATTATTTCCATGAATGTAAATTAGTTGATTCATGTTGCATTATTTTAATTTTTTAGTTTTTAGCGAATGGGGAAGAGGCGTAGCAAAAAATCTCCTTTTTGATGTTCTTGTTCAAAAAAATAAAAAATAAATAAAAAGAGAAATGATGAGGTGATTGAAGTGATGTTATTTGAATTGAGTAAATTTTGGGACTGATTTGAGTTAAAACTTCTATGGATAAGTTTGTATGATTTCCTTCAATTTGCTTAACCTAGAAACTCTTTTTTTTCCATACATTTACTTTAGCCACATTACGACTCTTAAAAAGTCCCTTTGATCTATAAATTAAATTCATTTTTGTTAAGTGACGAAGATATAATTCATGAACAAGCTTATGGCAATAACTCACCAAGCTTTGATTTGAGAGCTTAATGAATCCTAAACACTTTGAGTGCGTAGACTGAAATCCATGAGAATGTGTCAAGTTTTGTTTCATTTGATTGTGATGGAATTGATGAGATGATATGTTTTCATTCTAAAAAAATGTCATATGAGTGCTTGTTCTATCAATTGTTATGGATCTAGTCCATATCGGCCTTGTGATAGGGAAGTTGTAACATCCCGTTTCCAGAGAACGGGTCGGACCAGAAAAATGGGTCCAGGTGTGGTAAATTACCACATCTCATGCTCATGCAGTTGTGAATAGTGAGTTTTGTGCATATAAGGA
>JANQBM010030758.1:0-10926 GCA_025594535.1 Erythroxylum domingense | reverse complement strand
AAGAAGAATAAAGGAAACAAAAAGAGTATGATGGCAACTTGGGAAGATTTGGATTCATCCGAATCTAATTCTAATTCCGAAGCATCATAATAAGCAAATATATGCTTGGTAGCTAAAAAAGAAGGTGACAAAGAGGTAATTTCTAACTTTAATGAACTTCAAGATGCATATTTAGAATTGTTAGAAAATTCACATCTATACTAAAGCAGTATAGATCCTTAAAAAGGAAGTTTGTCGAAAACTTAAGGAACACAGAAGTGTTAGAATTCAGACTTGTAGTGTCTTGATTTGTTACACTCATGTTAAGCTAAAAAACATGCATAGAAACTAGCATACCCTACCCCCACACTTAAAACTTACATTGTCCTTAATGTAAAATCAAATGTAAAAATGGAGCAGTTCACAAAAGTAATAAAAGCAAAAATGTAAATGACAAAATTTAACTTCCCTTGGGTTGCCTCCCAAGTAGCGTCTTTATTTATTGTCGTTGGCTCGACTCTTTGTTGCTCATTCTTCATATCAAGGGTTTTCTATCCCTATCACTTCCACGTCCTCTACTTGGAATCCCTCATAGAGTGGTTTCAGTCAATGACAATTGATTTTGAATTTCTTGTTTGTCTGTAAGCTTTCAATTTTAGTTGCACCATGTGAAAAGAAATTAGTAACAACAAAAGGGCTGATCCAACCGGAACACAATTTACCTGGAAAAAGATTAAGTCATGAATGGTAGAGAAGAACTTTTTGTCCAACCATAAAATTCTTCCTAACAATCATCTTATCATGAAATCTTTTTCATCTTTTCCCTGTAAATTTCTGCATTCTCATTAGACTCAAGCCTAAGCTCTTCCAATTATTGTATTTGTAGCTTCCTCTTATCACCCACTGCATCCATCTTCATATTGCATTGCTTAATAGTTGAAAAGACTTTGGGCTCAATTTCCACTGGAAGATGACACGATATATTAGTCTGTATGGAGACATGCTAATCGATGTCTTGTATGCAGTCCTGTATGCTCAAAGAGCATCATCAAGTCGTTGACTCCAATCTTTACAATTCAGAATTACCATTTTCTCAAGGATGGATTTGATTTCTATGTTTGAAACGTCTGCTTGCCCGTTCGTTTGTGGATGATAAGCTGTGGATACCTTATGCGTGACATGGTACTTCTTTAAAAGATTTCGTACCAATATGTTGTAAAAATGAGTACCCCTGTCACTAATCAATGCTCGCAGTGATCCAAATCTAGCAAAAATGTTACACTTGACAAATTCTGCAACAACCTTAAACATTGTCAGTCCTGGTGGCTTTAGCTTCCACCCATTTAGAAACATAATCCACAGCCAACAAAATATAAACAAAACTAAAAGAAGAGGGAAATGGTCCCATAAAACTAATGCCCCATATATCAAAAATTTCGCATGTAGTTATTGGAGATTAAGGCATTTGATCTCTATAGGATAGATTACCTTGTTTCAAACACTGTTCACATGCTTTACAAAACCTATATGAATCTCTAAAAATATTTGGCTAATAGAAACCATATTCAAGAATTTTCCTATAAGTTCTATTAGGCCCAAAATGACCACCACAAGCATATGAATGGCAACACTTCATAGTTGATTAACTCATATTGGGGTAGACATCTCCTAATCACTTGATCAGGACAACATTTCCATAATGGAGGATCATTCCAAATATAATATTTCGACTCACTTTTTATCCTATTCTATTTAGCCTTACTCAAATTAGTAGGGATCTCATGGTTCACTAGATAGTTCAAAATATCAGCATACTATAGAGTCTTACCTTGAAGTGTTAGTAATTGCTCATCTAGATGTAGTTTTTGCAATGCTATTAGACACTCTTCCTTCACATCTCGACTCAAGTGATATGCGACTGAATTCTGTACACCTTTTTTTTGTCTTTGATCTCCAAATCGAACTCTTAGAGTAAAAGAATCCATCTAATCATCCTTGGCTTCGCTTCTTTCTTTGACAAAAGGTAACTTAATGCTGCATGATCAGAATACACAATTACTTTAGAACCAAGAAAATAAGGTTTAAATTTATCCAAAGCAAACACAACAACTAAAAGCTCCTTTTCAGTGGTGGAAAAGTTGCATTGTGCTGGACTAAGTGTTCGGAAAGCATAGTAGATTGCATGAGTCAACTTTTCATAACTTTGACCAAGGACAACACCCATAAAAAAAGTGCTCGCATCACACATAATCTCAAATGGTTGACTCCAGTCAGGTGGTTGAATGATTGGTGCTGAAGTCAAAAGTTCTTTCAACTTGTCAAATGCTTCCTTACATCTTTCATTAAACTCAAAGGGGTACATCTTTTTGTAATAGATGAAAGAGTTTTGTTGAGATCTTACTGAAGTCCTTGATAAACCTGCTATAAAAACCTGCATGGCTAAGAAAAGAATGAATCTCCCACACATTTATGGGGTAAGGTAAATTTCACACAATTTCTGCCTCAGCCTTACCAACCTCAATTCCTTAAATGAGATTACATGTCCCAACACTATTCCGTGTTCAACCATGAATTTTTCAAAATTGAGAACAAGATTACTTTCGATGCATCGTTTAAGTACATAACTCAAATTATCCAAGCATGCATCAAATGAATCTTCATAGATATTAAAATCATCTATAAAGACCTCAATAATATGTTTAACATATTCATCAAAATACTTACCATGCATATTTGAAAGGTGACTAGGGCGTTGTGTAGTCTAAACGACATCCTTCTGTAGGCAAATGTACTAAATAGGCATGTGAATGTTGTTTTCTCTTGATCCTTCGGAGCTATCACAATCTGGTTATATCTTGAATACCCATCCAGAAAATAGTAGTGAGATCGTCCGGTAAGTCTTTCAAGCATCTGATCGATGAATAGGAGTAGGAAGTGATCCTTGCATGTAGCAACATTTAACTTCCTATAATCGATACATACTTGCCATCCATTCTGAGTTCTTATAGGCAAAATTTCATTATTCTCATTCTTCACCACAGTAATCCCAATTTTCTTTGGTAATACTTAGACTGGACTCACCCATTTGCTATCTAAAATTGGATAGTTTATACCAACATCAAGCAACTTTAAGATCTTCATCTTTACCACTTCCATCATCGGAGGATTCAATCTTCATTGTGACTCTCTTGATGGTTTGGATCCTTCTTCCAACAAGATTCGCTGTATACATGTCGAAGTGTTAATTCCCTTAATGTCAGCTATAGTACACCCTATAGCTATGATGTGGTCTTTAAGCACTCGAATGAGCTTTTCTTCTTGAAGCTTGGTTAAGTTCTTTTCTATGATTACCAAAAGTGTTTCTCCTTCTCCCAAGAATACATATTTTAAGTGCTCCGATAATTGCTTCAATTCAGTTACAGATGCCTGCACCACCGAAGGTAAAGATTTCGTATTAGATATTGGCAATTCAATATTTTGAAATACATACCTCTTTGGTATTGTTTGTAGTGATTGCAGTGCTAGCACAATTTCCTCCATTTTATCTGTAATGAGCAAGGTAGAATTTTGCAAAATGTTTTCCGTTAAACTCATGCAAAGAATGACTTCTAACTTATCCTTACCATCCATATCAAAAATTTCTTGAGACAAAGAATCAATGACATTAATAGATAACACATAATTGACATCACTAGGGTACCTTATAGCCTCAAAAATATTAAAACGAACAATTTCACCGTCAAATTCCATAGCCAATGCCCCTACATCTATGTCGATCTTTGTCTTTGATGTCTTCAAAAATAGGCAACCCAGAAGGATAAGTGTAGAGTTAGACAAAGGCTCTCCCTCCATGTTCAAGACATAAAATCCACCTGGGAAAACCAATTCATTGACCTGCACTAGAACATCCTCTATAACCCCTTCCGAGTAAGCATTAGATCTATTAGCCAACTGAATTATAACATGAGTTTCTTTCAACGATCCCAAATTCAACAAAGTATAAATATAATATGGCATAACATTAATTGAAGCTCCAAAATCTAGCATTTCCCTTTCAAATATAGTATCACCAATTTTGCAAGGTATCATAAACGTACCAGGATCCTTACACTTTGTGGGAAGCTTTCTCTGAATGACTGCAGACACATTCTCCCACACACTTTCTTTCTCGTCTCCCCTCAATTTCCTTTTTGAAGTGCATAACTCCCTGAGAAATTTGACGTATCAAGAAACTTGCTTAATGGCATCAATTAGAGTTATGTTTACCTCCACCTTTTTAAACATCTCCAAAATCTCCTTATCTTGCTCCTCTTTCTTCGATTTAGTAAACCTACTAAGAAAAGGAGGAAAAGTTTTAGTAAAAACTTTAGTCACAGGAGATTGAGAATTTACCTGAGTTCCCTTTTTAGCTTCTTTTTGAGGCAATTTAAGTTCCTTTTCAAATTCTTCATGAATGTCAATAACAGGAGTCTTGTATGGTGCCTCCATTTCTTTACCAATCCTTAAGGTGATAGCACTTGTATTCTCTTTTGTCACAATTGTTTGAGCTGGAAGCTTACTCGAATTTTGATTCTCCAATTGGCTCACCGTAGTAGCTATATGACTCAATTGATTTTTCATATTCTGAATGCTAGCATTCGTTTTTTTGTTGAAATTGTATACTATTTTAAGCCAAAGTTTTCATCATTTCTTCTAATGAAGCTCCAGAGCTCGATGGCTGAGCTTATCTTTGATAAGGTTGTTGATAGGACCCTTGTTGTTATCCTTGTTGCCCATAGGTGTTGAATGGAGGATTCTTCCATCCTGAGTTTTGTGCATAGGGGTAGCTAGGATTCCTTTTTGATTGGCCCAGGAAGCTTCCAAAAGCATTCATTTGTTCTGTGGATGTCTTTTGCAATGTTAGACACATATCAGTGGGATGTCCCATTGTGCAAATTTCACATACTTTGACTTGTCGAGCATTATTAGTAGCCATTTTCCTTACTAAAGATGTCAACCCAACTATCTGTTGCTCCAATGTAGCAGTACTAGCATCACTAACCTTCAATGGTTTGGGTTCCTCTCAAATACTAAATTGCTGAGAGTTAGCGGCCATGCTGGAAATCAGATTCCTGGCTTTAAATGACTTGTCTACCAGTACACCTTCACTTGCTGCATCTATCATACTTCTTTCTTGTGGAAGAAGACCCTCATAGAAATACTAGATCAAGAGCTACTCACTGATTTGATGATACGGGCAGCTAGCACACAACCCCTTGAAACACTCATAGTACGGATATAATGTCTCCCCATGGTGTTATCGAATTGCACAGATTTCCTTTCGAATGTTCGTAGCTTAAGAAGCAGGAAAGTATTTATCCAGGAAAAGTCTTTGCATCTCATTCCAATTGGTAATCGACCCCGAGGGCAAGTAGTAAAGCCAATCCTTGATAGTGTCCCCTAACGATAATGGGAATGCTCTCAACTTAATCTGCTCTTCTTGTACTCCGGCTGGCTTTATGCTAGAACAAACCACATGTAACTCCTTGAGATGCTTATAAGGATCTTCACCTGACATACCACGAAAAATATGCAAAAGGTGAATTACACCAGATTTAAGCTCAAAAGCAACATTAATAACAACATCTCTATGTCCTCTCTTTTTGCTATTTTATTTTTAGTTTTTTTTTCTGTTCTGGCCTTCTTTTTTCGTTCTGTTTCTACATGGTGTGTAGTGAGAATTTGAATCTTTTTGCAGGCTAGGAGTTGGTGATAATGTGGTGTGCATAGTGAGTTATTGTTCTACTATAGATTTGTATTTTGGGGGTGAGTTATTTTGTGTACCATTTAGCTTTTGATTTGTCTCTTTGATTCAATTCTTTTAGTGCTTTTTGGAGCTTTAAGACTCATCATGCAGGTCCTGGCTAGTAAAGGTGAAATCTTTTACTACATCTAGGTTTTATAGCAGAAATTGATGTAACTTGTTTTAGTTGTTTGAGGTTCTTTTTGGCGTTTATAACAATTACTTGTACTGTTATTTGAATGTAAAGAGATTTTTAGATCTTTGGTTGTTGATTTTTGGATAGTGATAGGATTTAAGTTTAGTAATCCCTTGCTAACATGTAAGTTAGAGCCTATTATGGTAGGTGAATAGCTGAGATTGGTTAGCTGCAGTTTGTCTCTTTGGAAAGTAGGTGTTCTTTATATCATATTTTATCCCTGCATTATATGGATTTGGTAACACTTGCAATGAAACAAGCAGGCTGATGCTATGAAAAGGGAATTTATCTTTAGGGTATGGAGGCAGTGAAAGGATAGGGAGGAAGCATATCAAAGTCAAACCAAGTTTCTTGCGAATCTTAAGGACTCTTGTTTTTTTTCACACGATTAGTGACTTTAACCTATTAGATCGAGTCACTTTGCTAAAATCTATATTATGTGATGTAGTTGGAACATCTTTATTAATGCAAGTTAACGTTGTGTACTTCCTTTGCTTCAACTTGTTTTTTGTTGTAGTTATTTTTTAAATAAATGAATGATAAGAAACTAAGACCATACTTTTTGCAGGACTTTTATTTGTGTGAAAGCAGAGATAAGTTTGACTTCTTTATTTTTCATATATTTAGTGACTTTCGTGCTTTTTCTTAGAATGAGGTCTTTGATAAATGGATTCTCATTCACTCAAAAAATATTTCCTTATCTTTTTTTGACATCTTGACTTTTGTATGATCTATTGGTTGACATACGTTTCCTCCTTTTTGGCCTTAGGAGGTGCACTTAATCTATCAAAATGCAGTAAGTTAAGCATGGATGAGAAAAATGAACTTGTATACCAATTATCAAAGTGGCCATGTACTCTTGAAATGCTACATTCATGGAATCGTCAGGAGATTTTGTAGATCCTCTGTACAGTGATGGGAAAAAAAAAGAAAATATACAGGTTTGAAAAAGTTGGAAATCATAGAAAAAGAAATTAGGGGACTATGGGGCTGCAACAAATGTTGACAAAGAATCTTCACCTCCACTTGCCCAACAAGCTTTGAAACAACAAATAAAAGCCTATAACCTAGCACGATTGCCAATTGAAGTAAACTATCAGTTATCTACCAACATTGTTGGTGAGTTAAGTAACATTGTATACTGTAAAAAATTAGCCTGTAGAGCTTAGTTAAGACAAGATGATGCATTTTGCAAAAGGTGCTCGTGTTATATTTGTTATCAATATGATGACAATAAGGATCCTAGTCTACAGTTAATTTGTAGTTCATAGCCTCCATTTCAAGGCATTGCCTATGGCATGTCATGCCATCTTGAATGTGTTTTCAAACATGAAAAGTTTGGCATTGGTAAAGATGTATGTCATGGGAAACTTGATGGGAGCTTCTGCTGCATAGCTTATGGAAAAGTGAATGACTTACTTGGGTAAATATGCTCTTAACTATTTCTTATTCTTTAATGAAGTTTTTCTAAATTGCACTTTTGTCTATATGGTATAAAGCCATTAACATAAAAGTGCCTTATCTCTTTATTGTTGTGATTTGTGGAGTAGTCAGTTAGCAAAGAGAAGATATTGGTAGGAAAGGGTTTGGTTTTGGTACTTGTTATTAGCTCTATAATATTGTGCATCGATTTGCGTGAAAAGTTAGACTTTTAAGGAGCAGAGGAGCTAAATCCTACAATCATAATTAAACTTGCATAGTTCCATTTGTAAAGCTTTACAACTTTTTAAACAAATATCCAGATACTAGGATTTGTTATTAGCAAAACTATATCCTAAGTGATGTGTTAGCTAAGGTTGTTTAATATAGGAGTCATTTGTTACATATTCTTTTTATTTTTGTATTTGGTGTCCAGATATTTGTTTTCTTTGAAAACAATACATAAAAGTTAGTTAACTGTTACTTGTTACTTAAATGATAATAGTTATTTGTTTTCTTTGAAAACTAATCATAAATGTTGATTTAGTTTTGTAAGTTAGGGACAGTTGAATTTCCTGACTTTTCATTTTACTTTCAAGGCAGGTGGTTATGTTGGGAGTGATGGAAATTCTTTAGGTTTTTGCTAACAGATATCTAGTGTTTGGTCTACATATTAGTTTATCAGTTGATTAACTTTTGAGGACTACCACATTACTTCTTTCTTATTTGATTTTATGAACTTTCGTATGCAAAATCAATTTCTCTAACTACAATTTTTGTAAATTATAGTTCACTTATAACATTTTATTCTAATGCAGGAAAAATCTATGGGCACGAAGTCTACACTACGTCAGCTCTTTTTTCACACCCTTACTAAGAAGCATGATGGTGTAATCTTCGTTAACACCGAAGATTACACCCGATACAGACAACTTAATATATATAAAATTTATAATTTAATATTAATTTGATAAATAATATTAGTTAAAAATTATCACTTATTAATATAAACAATTATAATGATAGGAGAAAGTATAAGAAAGTATTGAATGACAATCTCATAACTTTAAAAATACTGATGAAAGTCAGAAATGTTTTCATATAGTTGGAGGTAGGGACCGTTGTGGAGGGATTTTTGGCTTAGGTTCTTTTACAAACACATGATGTTCGTAATCTTCTACATCCACTGCAACTACATCTAGTAGACAGTCTGCATCTAATGAGAGAGTCATTTAGTTTGAGAGCATAGTAAAGATGTTGACAACTCATTTGTGACAATAGATGAAGTATATAGCTTAGCTTTATAATGAAGTTGACCAATTTTGTATAAAAATTATGCTGATGGATTAATTAGGCAATGTGTTCTAGGTAATGTATTTCATGCTGTTTTGACTTACTGTCATAGTTCTTTGTATGTAGGAAATTACGAGGCCAACAAGATAGCCATAAGAGTGTTATAGTACAGATTCTTTTGGCCAACATTCTTCAAATATGTATAGGATTTTATGAAAAACTGTGATAGATGCCAGAGAGTTGGTAACATTTTGGAAAGAGATGAGATGTCACTGTTGACCATCCTGGAAGTTGAAATCTTTAGTGCTTGGGAGCCAGACTTTACGGGCCCATTTTCATCCTCATTTAAAAATACTTATATTATGGTGGTTGTTGCCTATATATCAAAATGGACCAAGATTATGGCAAATCTAACAAGTGATGGTTGATTAGTTAAAAGATTAACCGAATATTTAACAGGTTCAGAGTACCAAGGGTCATATTCAATGACAGAGGTACACATTTCTGTGACAAACCATTTAAGGTTCTATTGAAAAGATATAAGTGCAAAACCAAGTTATAATGCCTTACCATCCCTTGACAAGTAGGCAAGTAGATGTAGTGAATAAAGAGCTAAAAAAGATCTTGGAGAAGACTGTCAATCGTTTGAGAAAAGATTGTCATTTAGATGTTACAGGTGGGGCCTACCAGACAACCATTAGCACCACACCCTATTAGTTTATGGTAAAGCTTGTCATTTACTATTGAACTTAAAACACAAGGCATACTGGGAAATCAAAGCATTGAACTTTGATGTAAAAGCAGTCGGTGAGAGAAGATTGATGTAGCTGAATGAATTGGAGGACCTGAGATTGCACACCTATGAGAATGCCAAACTATATAAGGAATGAACCAAGAAATGGCTTGATGCTCATCTAAAAAAGGAGTTCGAGGTTGGAGATATGGTCTTATTGTTCACCTCTCACCTACAATTATTTCCTGGTAAGTTGAAATCAAAATGGAGTTGCCTGTTTTAATTCATTAAAGTTTTCTTACAAAATGCATTAGTGAAAAAGGTGAGACATTCAAAGATTAATAGCCATCGATGTAAGCCTTATTATGAACGACATTTTCCCTAAGATTAGGTAGTGTTTCCCTCTTCCCACTCAAGTAATCCTAGCATGATGAAGAAATATCACTAGTGATTTTAAACCTAGTACTAGTTTGGATATACAATTATTCTCTTTATGTTTGTTTGTTTTATTTAATCAACATTTTTTGAGTTTCTCTTTGCTTGTTGTAAAAAGAGAGATTAAGGTAAGGTTGGCAAAAAATGGAGCGCCAACAACATTATTAAACTAAGAAACTCCTCAAAAATTTTAAACTTCAAAAAGTGCACGTGCCGTCATCGACACCTTTGTTGATCAATTTTATATAAAAATATGTTGATGGTTTAATTAGGTAATGTGTTCCAAATAATGAATTTCATGCTGTTTTGACTCACTTGCTAAGTCAAGAGGACTTAACGATGACTAATTTTGATGACAATCAAATAATAAAATGAGAAACAAAAGAACGTTTTTGACAAGTGTGTTAAGACGCAGACGCAGACGCAGACGCAGACGCAAAGACTATGCAGATGCAGACACAAAGACTAAGCAGACGCAGATGTAGACGCAGACGCAAAGACTAAGCAAATGCAGACGTAGAAGCAGACGCAGACACAGATGCAAATGCGAAGGCAAAATAGTAGCAAAGAAGATATAGATGATACAACGAAGATACACTAGCATGTTAGACAGTTATTTAGTTAGAGTTAGTTACAGAACTCAACTAAAGAAGCAGTTATCAAGAATCAAGAAGCCGTTATAAAGAAAAAAGAAGTAGTTAGAGACGAAGACTATAAATATTAGTCGCAGTCGAAGATGTAAATATATAGAATGATCAGAGAAAGAGAAAAACAGAGTCAAGTTAGAAAGACTAGATAATCTGAGAGAAAAGTCTTTCTGTGCTTACTTATAATAGAGCTAACATTCTGTAACAAAAGCTCACATTATTTTTCCAGTGAAAGAAAGAAAAGGCTGATAGCCTAGAGAGGCTAAGATAGTAAAAGAATACTTTGTAAGAGACCTGAAGAAGCTGTGAAAGGAAAGAATACTTGCAAACGTTTGAAGAATAGTGGAACACTCAGACGGACTCTAAGGACTGGACGTAGCCCACGGTTTGGGGTGAACCAGTATAAAAATCGCATCGTCTATTCTCTACTCTTTAACTTTAG
>JANQBM010030739.1:0-10927 GCA_025594535.1 Erythroxylum domingense | reverse complement strand
GTTCCATTATCTTAGGTTATGTGTCGGAATGACCTACGGGCGTCCCGATGCGTATCCCAGGGTGATGGGGTGTTACAATGGTTCATCCAATTGCTTCCTTGTATTCTTTCAACACCCTAATCAGTTTCTCCTCTTCAACCTTACTGAGTTTGTTAGAGATAATAATTGGGAGAGTTTCTCCATCTCCTAGGAATGTGTACTTGAGATGGCTAGGAAGTGTTTCCAAGTCCAACTTAGGAGCTTGCAAAAACCAAGGGCAAAAGCTTACCATTAGAAGTTGGTAATGGACAAAGATTTGTGGCATCCCTCAATGGTTTGAGAGCCTCTAATTCATACACTATTTCTTACAAAATCATATTCATAATAAGAAAGTTTTCTAATTTTTTCAAACTGGACAGATTAATGTGCTTACAAAGAATGGTGTTAAGTTCATCAAATCCACTTAATTCAAATATTTCATGATTTAAAGGCTCAAGAATGTCTATTCCATAATTGCTGGACATGTCATTAGGATACTTCATGGCATCGTAGACATTGAACGTAATCACCTCTCCATCAATCTCCATGGTGAGAGTACCATCGTAGATGTCAATCTTTGTTCTTGTTGTGCGAAGGAATGGTTTACCCAAAAGAATGTCTGAAGAGTTAGAAGACTTATCATTCTTGATGTCAAGGATATAAAAATTTGCTGGAAAAATCAACTTGTTCAGTTGGACAAGAACTTCTTCACGGATTCCTTTAGGATACACAATCGATCTATTTGCCAATTTTAAAATAACATTAGTGGTCTTCAAGGGACTAACATTCAAAAAGGAATATATAAACAATGGCATAACTTTAATAGTAGCTCCAAGGTCACATATGACTTTCTTAACTCCTACATTGCCTATCTTAGATGAAATTACAAACATACCCTGGTCCTTGCATTTAGGAGGTAATTTTCTTTGAATTACAACAGACACATTCTCTCCTAAACTCACCTTTTGGTTGCCTTTTAACTTATTTTTGTTGGTGCACAACTCTTTTAAGAATTTGGCATACCTGGGCACTTGTTTAATGGCATCTAACAAAGGGATGTTCACCTTGACCTTGCAAAAAGTCTCAAGTATTTCTTTCTCCTCTTTTTCCTTCTTCAATTTAGCTAATCTTTCAAGGAATGGGGGTTTGGTCTCAAGTGGCTTGGGCTGGATAGATTCGCCTTTTTTAGTTTTCTCTTCATTCTACACTTCAACTTCTTGTTCTGCTTCTCTTTTAAGCTCTTGCTTCTAGGATTGTTTGGGTGGACTGTCCAGCCACTCTTTTCCACTCATCAAGGTAATTGCACTTGCATTTTACTTAGGATTCATAACCACCTATGATGGCAACTTTCCTTAGGACTTAATCTTGCTCAAAGAAGTAGTAAGCTGACTAACTTGGTTCTCCATATTTTGGATGCTTGCCTTTGTTTCTTACTGAAATTGTTGAGTGTTAGTGGCAAGAGATTTAACAATTTCCTTAAGACTTATACCTGATCTAGATGAGAAGATTGGTTTTGATGGTAAGGTCTCTACGAATAAAATTCTACGACCTTGGTCCATAGCTCAGATTGGGATGGTCTCTTAGTCCTGGATCATAAACATTAGGGTAAGGATCATACTTTGACTGCCCTATCATGCCTCCCATTGCATTCACTTGTTGGGGCTCCCCTTCTTTCAATGATGGGCACATATCTGTGGGATGTCTCGGATGCAAATGTATACCATAAACCTTGGTCGGTTGTTGATTTCTGGTCACCATAACCTACACTAAAGTGGTTAGATGAAAAATTGGTGACTCAAGAGAAGAGATGTTTACCTCATGAACTCTTATTGAGTTGTCATTCTTGTTGCCATACTATTGAGAGGTGGAGGCCATGATAGAGATCAAATCACTAGCTTTACGAGGCATCTTATTCACGATTGCTCCACCACTTACAGCTTCCAACATCTTCCTTTCTATGGGCAAAAGGCCTTCATAGAAGTAGTGAATAAGTGATTGCTCATAAATATCATGTTAAGGGCAGCTTAAGCACAACTTCTTGAATCCTTGACAATAGTCATAGTGACTTTCAGTCTCCTTCTGACAGATACCACATATGTCTCTCCTAATTGAGGCGACTCTAGATGTAGACAAGAATCTCTCCAGAAACAAATGAACTAATTCAGTCAAAGTGTTTATTGAACCTGGTAGTAAATAAAATAACCAATCTTTTGTAGTAACATCTAAAGAGAAAGGAAAAGCTCCGAGTTTAATTTGTTTAATTTGTTTAATTACTCCCTGAGGTCTCATGCTTGAGCAAACAATATGGAATTCCTTGAGATGTTTGTAAGGGTCTGCATTCTCCGAACCATGAAACTTGGGCAACAAGTGAATTAGGCCTGATTTCAACTCAAACGCCACCTCTAAGTCTGGATAGTTGATACACAAAGGTTGTTTATTAAAGGGTGGTGCGACTAGCTCTCGCAAATTATGTTATACGGCCATTTCTTCTTCACTTTCACTTCTAGATTCACCTAAAAAGCTGTTTGTTTCTGGATTTAGCTCCAAAGTTACTGCTGATCTATAAGTCGATGTGGAAGTTTTAGCAGTTGCTTCCTTAACTTTGTTTCTTTCCTTAACCTTTTGGCAGTCTTTTCAATTTCTGGATTGTAAAGAAGTCCTTCCTGATCAGACTTGGTCATTCAAAAGAAAAATCAAGTGATGACAACTCGCCGACAACGGTGTCAAAATTTGATAAGTCATCAGGCAACCTAAAATAATTCATATTCCTGAAATAATGAAAACTTATAGTAGCGGTGAAATAGGGTCGAACCATGAAAAGTTATAACTATCAATTCCTTTCGATGAAAAAAAATTAAATAAAGGGGGATTTGTGATTAAAATTCAGATTGTGAATAAAGCACATAAAAAAAAGAAAATGAGTAAAACAATTGCTGTAGAGAAAAGTTGCAAACAGGGGTATTGAAATTCAATCGAAAGCACAATCGCCGTTTTGATTTCTGGAATTGTTCGTTGATAACTAAACATACTCTTTAGCCAATAAGTTGGTTATAACTATTGAAGACGCTTCTAACAGAAAATTCTTCCTTATTATTAGTCGATCAAAAGATGCTCATTAATCGATTCTAGCTAACAAACAACCCAAGAAGATGCTTCATTGAATTTAACTTATCAATGACATTAAGAATTAGAAGAACCTAACTTTAACCAGTAAACTTAATCACGTGGTTTATTTAAGTTAGATTATGAAATTCCTTTAGTGTTTCATCACTAAATTGCTACTAACATCAATTAGTAAAAGCAATTATGGACTATAACCACTTAATTGAGGGGAATGAATTACATGGTACAACACTAATTTAGGGAATCAAATTTTTCCTCGAATTTTTTAGCTCGCAAAGGAGAAAGAGGGAGGACAGAAGTTTATGATAACAATCAAAGATGCCCATGTTTGTTAAAAGACATTGTTCGAACTGATTCTTTAGGCCTTCATTATCTTCGCTTTTAGCTGGGTTTGTATTGATTTTTTTTATTCGCTTAGTTTTGTTATAAGTTTGCTCTAGGTTGTTTGTGTGGTTTTTTCTATTTTTTGTTTGTATTGCTTTTTTGGGAGGTCTTTTTCACATCTTAGAGGCTGTTTCTGTAACATCCTAGAGGCTGTTTTTGTAACCACGATTTTCCTCCATCATAAGTGAAGTTTATAATATAAAAAAAATCAAGATAGGACTTGTTCTACATCAATTCATAAGTACCATTTAGCATTCAAGTGGGGAGGTAGTTTGAGGTCAATTCGTTTAAAATAAGAATAGCCCAGATCCATTTGATTATTTTAGTCTCCAATTGATGCTTGTCTTCTTCAATTTGTTTGTGCAGTCTATTGTTTCTTACTTTCCAGATCATATATATAGTAGTGGTGAGTGCTACTTTAGGGAGGATAGCAATATCGTGACAATTATTGATTACCCATTTCACGTATGCTCCTACTTATATGTAAAGTTAGTAGCTTCCAGTATGTTTAAGATTGCGTTCTAGACAGCTTTAGAATAATCATAAACAAAAAATAAGTGGTTCTTATCCTCATCCCCTGTATGTAAAGGAGATAGTCTTTATCAGTAAGTGAAATCCATCAACATTTAATCCTTGGTCGATTCTTAATCGCTAGTCAAGTGATAACTGAACCTTTAAGATTAAGGGAGTGATTCCACACTAGGTTGTACCATGGTACTGGGGTTGATTCAATTCTGAATAATTGATAGCAGGAAGCATTTGTGAAACAGACCATGAGAAAGAAGAGTCCATAGGATCTCGTTGGCCTCTCTATTTTCTCCCAATTATAGAAGGTGTTCAGCTAGTGCGGAGTAACCTCAAAGGCTCAATTTCATTCCCTATTTTGGATTAAAAAAACAACTCTAAAGCTAAGTGGAATTCTAAGTTGAAGGTGATCAAAAGCTGGAAAGTTTATATGAGGGCTAACTATTTCTTCCATCCCTTACTTGGTGTTTAATGAAAGGATATACCAATGTCCTCATCTTCAATGGTTCACTGAACATCCAAGAGAATTGCTTGGATAATGCTAGCTGCTAGAAATTTTTATCATGGAGGTGAACAATATACATCCATTTTGTCTATAGGCTTTCCTTGTCTGTAAAAAGTCACCAGATTTTTTTGGTCATTAACTCTTTCTGCATAATAGAAATAGTTGTCATACCCAGTTCCCCTTGTGTCTTTAGACATGTGATCTCACATCATTTTACCTTGGCTACTTTGACCGATTCTGTGTGTTCGAACCAAAGGAAGGCTTTGGTCATCCTATCAATCTCCTTGGTGATACAACGTGTGAAGTCCAATGTACATGCAAAATATTTAAAACTGAAATAATAAGAGTGATCCTTGCCGCATAAGATAGATTTCGATTTTTCCAAGACTTCACATTGAATTTAATCTTTTCAAGGAGTGGAATACAATCTACATACTTGAATTTTAAGGTAGTGATAGGCACACTAAGATACCGTATCAAAGGAGGTTTAATGTTTATCCCTATCATTTAGCTCAGTACTTCACTATTGCTTATGTTAAAGGATATGTAAATGCTGCATTTCTCTTTATTGATCTTAAGACCTGACCATTTGGAGAATAAGTTCAAGGTATGATGTATGATTTTGAGTGAATATGTATTAACTCCACTAAATAGAATGAGATCATCAGAAAATATGAGATTTGTGAGGGAAAGATCAGAGCATCTGTGATCAAATTTGAAATTGCCATTGCAACTCGTGAAAGCTTTAAGAAGCGAGATACATCCTCCATTGCAACGGTAAAAAGATAAGGGGACAATAGTAACAATTGCTACTCAACCTATTGTACAAGTCACTCAATAGCAGCAGGAACTAGATGAGAGTATTGGCAAGGAACATATACCTTTGGAAAAAATCTAGACTAAGCAGAGTGAGATAGTAGAAAAGCTTACTACTTAGCCTATTGTGCAAGCCACTCAATAACATCAGGAATTAGATGAGAGCACTGGCAAGGAACTTATGTTGTTGGACAATACCCCACTTTACTTGCCCTCATAGCCACATTCGAAATGAGATTGTAGACTTTGAAACATTTCTAGAGAACAAGTAAGGGCTCTTAGTGTAACAGAGGAGACTTGTGAGAGTGAAAACATCGTGCTGACCATTGAAGACACTAAAAAAGAACGACTAGGCAAAAAGGAAAATACAAAAAAAAGGGATTTGTCCCCAAGATATCTGTCGTAATATAGAATACTAGGAGAATTAGTGATCCCCTTAAAAGGTTTATTGCATGCCTTGGCCCCTCACGAGTCAAAAATTGTTGGCCAAGGAAGACTCTTTAGACTCTTTTGGCCATGCTTGACCAAAAGTCTTCAAGCTTATTTTTGGGGAAAATTTTCCTACGCGAAGATTACAGAGAGTTTGAAAAATTGATAGAATTCCTTGGACGGAAGCTCAAACATTTGCACTATAAATAGAGGAGTTTACTGAAGCTTCAAAGGCACCATTCCTTCCCAATTTAGTGACTACATCTTCATTCCTTTTCTTTTGCAGAAAGCTTCTATTTATTTAGGAGTTGTAGTAGTTGCAAAGCTTCTATGCTAATCTTTTATATTTTTGTACATTCTCGACATATTAGTGAATTTGGCTCACCCTCCAGCCGTGGACGTAGGTCACATTGACCGAACCATGTAAATTTTTGTTTCCTGCTCCATTTATTTTACCTTTTCCTTATCTTTCATTGTTAAGATTTAGGCCATTAAATTTAACCGGTATCTGATCCAAGGGCATTTTTCTTTAACACACTAATACCTTCTCTTGTTAGTCTAACTTACTGTATGCTTTTTGGTTACCACTAAGGTAGATCCTCCACATCAGAAAGTAACTTAGATTTTATTGTGAGTCTAAGCGGGGCCCACTGCCTCGAATTTATCTTGTAGGGCCCACTACTTCAGTTTATCTTGTGGGCCCACTATCTTGATTTTGTAAACGAAGTTCAATTTTGCTTATGGGACACGTGGCCTGACTTTGTTTGTGGGGCCCATGCCTAGTGCTTACGTGGGGTTCGCTATCCCATTTCACGTATGGGGCCCACTTGAAAAATAGTCAGAATATCAATTTTTAGCCATCATGATGATAACGAAGATCTTTATTGAAAAATTTGACCAAAGCATTAACTTTGGTATATGGTAGCTTAAGATATAGGCCATTTTAATACAGGATGGGTGTGAGATTGCACTTGATGGGGTGGAGAAAAAGCCAACAAGTGTGACATTAGATAAATTCACAGATTTAGATAAAAAGGCTAGATCAACCATCGTATTGAATCTCTTTGGTGAGGTTTTGTAGGAGGTTGTTGGTGAAAGCACAGCTAAAAGTATATGGGACAAGTTGAAAGCCATGTACATGAAGAAGACCGTCGAAAATCATCTTTATTTGAAACAGAAGTTGTACATGTTGAGGATGACAGAAGGTATATCTATTCTTTCACATCTGGATAAATTTGGTTCTCTTATTTTGGATTTGAAGAATGTAGATGTAAAAATTGAGGATGAAGATTAAGCTATATTGTTGTTATGTTCCCTCCCCCAGTCCTTTAAATATTTTCGCGATATTATGATTTATGGGAAAGAGTCAGTCTCATGTAATAATATTAAGTCTGCATTAAAGACAAAAGACAAATTGATAGGGACATCACTGGGGAGACAAGTGGAAGTTAGGCAGAGGGACTATTTGTATGGGGTAGTTATGATTATAGAGATTTTGAAAGAAGTAGATCTAAAGGCAGGTCAAAATCGAGACATAAGAATAAAATTTGTAATTATTGCAAGAAAAATGGGCATGTAAAGGATGATTACTATAAATTGAAATATAAGGATAAAAATAAAATGGAGCATAATAACAACAACACCACCGAAGCTAGTGTAGCGGCAGATGAGAATGAGGGAATTATCTTTGTAGCGACAGAAGATAAAAGTCAAGTCTAAAAGGAGGGGATTTTAGATTCGGGTTGTTCTTACCATATGAGTCCTGACAGGGAGTGTTTTTCCACCTATGAGTCAATGGATGGTGGAATTATTTTGATAGGTAATAATGCTGCCTGTAAAGTTGTTAATAAAGGTACAGTTCAGATCAAAATGTATGATGGTATCATTAGAACACTCACTAACGTTAGACACGTTCCTAATTTGAAGAAAAATCTCATCTATTTGGGCACTCTCAATTCTCAAGGGTGTAAGTTCTTAGCTAAAGGTGGAGTTTTGAAAATTTCTAAAGTTGCTCTTGTATTGATGAAAGCTTGCAAGTCTGGTAGTTTGTATGCTTTGTAAGGATCTACAGTAATAGGTGCTGTGATAGTCTCTATTGATGGTGACATTACCAAATTGTGGCACATGCGTTTGGGAAACATAGGTGAGAAAGGCTTAATGTTGTTAAGCAAGAGAGGTCTACTTTGTGGTCAAAGTACTAGTAAGATGGACTTTTGTGAGCATTGTATCTTTTGGGAAGTAGAAACGAGTCAGTTTCAGTTCTCCAGTTGTCCATAAAACTAAAGGTACTTTGGATTATATTCATTCTGATCTTTGGAGACCCTCTTGTGTTCTATCTAAAGGTGGTGCCCACTATATGTTGACTTTTATAGATAATTATTTAAGAAAGGTTTAGGTGTATTTCTTGAAACATAAGAATAATGCTTTCTTAACCTTTAAGCAATGGAAAGTTTTAATTGAAAAGCAGACAGGAAAACATATCAAGTGGATGTGGAGAGATAATGGTTTGGAATTTTATGGAGGTAAATTTAATGAATTTTGAAAGAATAAAGGAATTGCTCGGCATCACACTGTTAGAATGACTTTGCAACAAAATGAGGTCATCAAGTGCATAAATCGGACTCTTTTAGAATATAGGGTTGACACTTGATTTTTAGGCAGAAGCCGTTACTACGGCTTGCTACATTGTCAACCACTCTCCTTGTACTCCTCTCAAGTTTATTACTCAGGAGGAAGTTTGGTCAGGTATTGCTGTTGATTACTCTACTTTAAGAATATTTGGGAGTCCAGCATATATGCTTATAAATGAGGGAAAGTTAGAGCCTAAGGCTAAGAAATGTTTTTTTCTTAACTATGCTTTAGGCGTGAAAGGATATCATATGTGGTGTCGTGATCTTAAGTCACCTAAATTTGTAATTAGTAGGGATGTTACATTTGATGGGTCCTCTATGTTGTATCCTAGAAAAGATTCTTGTAATCCTTGTAATTTAGAAAAGGAGGATAGTGCACAGAACCAGGTGGAGTTAGAGATTGGTAGTTCAGGTCCTTCATAGATGTCTTCTACACATCAGACAGATCAAGTTGATGAACCAGATCCTGATTATTTTCAAGATAAACCAGTAGAAGAAGAACATTCCATAGCTAGAGACAGAACAAGATGGGAGATTCAACCCCTACAGAGGTATGCAAATTTAGTTGCATATGCTTTATCAATCACAGAAAATAGGTGGAGAAGGTGATCCTTCCACATATACAGAGGAAGTTTTAAGTGTTGACGCTAATAAGTGGGTGGTGACTATGAGCAAAGAAATGGAATCTCTGCACAAAAATGGTACTTGGATTCTGGTGAAGCCGCCAAAGGGTAAGAAAATTATTGGTTGCAAATGGGTCTTCAAAAGAAAAGAAGGTACTTCAGGTGTTGAAAATGTGAGGAATAAGGCACGTTTAGTTACAAAGGGCTACATTCAGGTACAAGGTGTTGATTTTAATAATGTTTTCTCACCAATGGTGAAACATAGCTTTATTCAAGTAGTTACTTCCATTGGTTGCCATGTTTGATTTGGAATTAGAACAACTTGATGTCAAGACAACATTTTTGTATGGAGAATTAGATGAGCAGATTTATATGAAGCAACCTGAAGGTTTGAAGTGGCAAGAAAAGAAGACCAGGTGTGTTTATTGAAGAAGTCCTTGTACAGATTGAAGCAGTCTCCAAGATAGTGGTATAAGAAGTTTGATTCATTTATGTTGGGTCATGATTTCTCCAGGAGCATGTATGATAATTGTGTTTATTTCCGAAAGTTAGATGACGACTCACTCATCTATTTGTTATTATATGTTGATGATATGCTTATTGTTGCCAAGAATGTCACAGATATTCACCATTTAAAGGCCTTAGTGCATGGTGAATTTGAGATGAAAGATTTGGGAGCAACAAAGAAAATTCATGGCATGGAGATAAGATGTGATCGAGGAGTTGGTATTCTTGACCCAGGAGAATTATATCAATAAAGTTTTGGAAAGATTTGGCATGTGAGATGCCAAAGTAGTTAGTACTCCTCTTGCTAGTCATTTTAGACTTCTGTTGCTCAATCACCATAGTTATAGGAAGAGGAAGATTATATGGCACGAGTTTTATATTCTAGTGCTATCGGCAGTATTATGTATGCAATGGTATGTTCTCGTCTTGATATTTCACAAGCTGTTAGCGTCTTTAGTAGGTATATGACAAATTATGGCAAAGAACATTGGCAGGTAGTGAAATGGATTCTCAGATACTTGAAGAGTACTTTAAACTTTTGTTTGGAGATTGGTAGAACCAGCAACACATTGGTTGGTTTTGTAGATTCTGATTATGTCGGTGATCTCGACAGACTCAAATCTCTGATAGGTTATGTATTTTGTATTAGAGGTTATGTCGTTAGCTGGAAAGCTACTTTACAACATATAGTGGCTTTATCTACTACTGAAACAAAATATATGGTAGTCACTGAGGCTATCAAAGAAGCATTATGGTTGAATGGTTTATTTGGTGAATTATCTCTACATCAAAGGGTTACTACTGTTTATTGTGATAGTCAAAGTGCTATTCTTTTGACAAAAGACCACATGTATCATGAGAGGGCTAAGCATATTGATGTGAAGTATCATTTCATTCGAGATACTATTGCAACGAAGAAGGTCCTTATTCAAAAGATTAACACTAAGGCCAATCCTGCTGACATGTTTACGAAGGCTCTTCTAATTTACAAGTTCAATCAGCTCTTGGACTTAATTGGTGTTTCGAAGTTGATGATATAGCCCTTTGGGGCATTGTCAGAGAAGGTGGAGTAGATCACTAATTGTTCGGGACCAAGTCAAGGTGGAGATTTGTTGTATGCCTTGGCCCCTTATGAGTCAAAAATTGTTTGCCAAGGAAGACTCTTTTGGCCATACTTAGCCAACCAAAGAAGACTCTTTTGGCCATGCTTAGCCAAAAGTCTTTGATGGTTGCCGAAACCGTCAATAATAATTCCCTTTTCTGTAAACTTGTAGTACAAAATCGGGGTCATCCACAGGAAGGTACTACGTATTTAATTCTGCAAAACAGATCTTCAAAGTGATATGATAAAAGAAATATATAAGTAA
>JANQBM010030729.1:0-10927 GCA_025594535.1 Erythroxylum domingense | reverse complement strand
CGATATCCGCATCCCAGATCGTGCGTACTCGGTAGAGGACATTCGCGTGTAGCAGTGTCTACGAATATGAAAACTAACCACCAATCAGTGTCAAAAAAAGTATTTTTGCGCATCCTATATGTTTTCGGTTATACATCGTGTTGTGTTATAGTCTCTTTCGCAGCGTATTGTGAATACTCGGGCCATACACGTTCCAACACCTCAATTGTATTGGAAAGACAGCAAATTCTTTCTTTCAGAGATCAGCTTCATCTGCGAACAGGTATTGTGTATAGAAAGTAGTCATCCTTGGTTTGTGTTAGAGGTTGAGTTTGATTCAAAACTAGAAAAAGTGTCCAAATGCGAGTTGATTGAGAGATCAAAAAGGAGTTGTCACAGAGAGACTGATGGGATAAGAATTTGAACAGAAATAAGTGCTTGCTCTGAGTTCAGATTAGAGCAATCGTCTTTCAAGTCTAATGCCATTTAGTCAATCTAGCTAAAAGAAGGAATGACTTTATTTGTACGAATTCAGCGGCTCAGAAGATTGATAGCATTTCGATCATAATGCTTGAAGAAGAAAGGAACCTTCCACTTTGTTATACGAAAGATATGGGCGATCCCTTCTTTCCTACATGTGGCTAATCAAGTTTTTTGCTCATTAGCATCGAAAGTACAAGTTCACGTTAAAAATATCCACTCACAAACCACGAGATGCGAAAGAAAGGCTAAGTTAAACAACACTTTTCCAATTATGATACGCAAGATTGATCCAGGACAAATCCAGATTTAGGCTTTGCTGTCGAACGATAACTAGCATCAGCCAGATAGAGATCCCTCACATAGCTATCTATGGCCAACCAAGCTAGGATCATGATATCACCCTAATTTATCATATTCTCAATCCAATCTATTTCGGAGTTTATGATAAAAAAGAAAAAAGGAAGTGAGCTAGACAAAAAAGAAGTAACTTGGACAAAAGAAGAAGTAACTTGGACAAAAAGAAAGGAAGTGACTTAGACAAATATTTTTTTATCACTAAAGTCAGACCAATCAATCGAATATTGATTAATACGTAATCGATCGAACAATATTTGAAAAATAAAATGGCTTTTCTACTAAAAAATGAAATGTTCTAAATGTTCCTGTAAATTCTTGCTCCCATTAGACCATTTGTATCTATATGCATTAGGATCCTAATTCATGGATCTCTCGGTTTGAGAAAGAAAAATAAGAGGATCGAACCATTGATTCTGAGTCTGTTTTATTAGTCTAGTTTCATTTTATTTTCTAAAACCAAACCCCTAACCTAAACACCGATTAATTTCAGTTCAACAACTTTAATCACATTCTCTATGGAATCGACCTAGACTCACCACTATTATAATAGTAGTCTAGTTTTTATTTTGACTAGCGTTACATCATATTGTCATAGCACGAATAAAGTACCTATATTATATATTAATTTCCTATGTTTTGATTGATAAAATGCTTGTAATTATAGATTATAATTTTATATTTTATGTTTTATGAAGTAGATTGGGATTTGGATCAAAATATGCTTAAAAGTAGAAATTTAGTAAAGAAGAAACAAAGATGCAAATGTTGAACAAGAATTAAAACCTACATATGAAAAGTACCAAAGGGGTATGAGCATAAGGCACGCCCACACCTTAGTCTATATAATTACACTAAAAAGTAAACTTAATTAAATGGATAAAGCCCTTCAAGAGTTAGTGGCACCTAATTATTTATGCCCTTGTTTTGCTCTATTTAGGAGTTTTGAATAGGTAGGATTGTTTTAGTAGGATAATCCCATTAGAAGTGGGATCCTTTAGATTTAATCTTAGCTTTTATCCATTATTTTTAGGAAGATTAGAAAGGATTTTCATATTATTTGTAGGAAAGATATGTAGAAGCCAGTTCTCCCATCTCCTTCTTCATTCATTTTAGTATTTCTACATTCTTGGATAGTTCTTTATCTTTCTTTTATGTTGTCCTTGAGAACCATGTATAACTAAAATCTCTTTTTCTAGCCAAAGGTTAATTGAAATTTAATTATTTAAGAATGATAAGATCTAGTTGCTCTTTTTTACTCTTTTGTTCTTTAGTATTTATACATCTTCTAAAATTATTAACATTATTGTTATGTTTAATTGATGTAAAAAAGGCCTATAGTTTAATTCTCAAAATAATATATTACCAATTGGAATAATTAAACCCATAATTTTCTGATTATTCTAATATTTAGTGGTAAAATGCCATAGTTCAATAAATGTTATTCGACTCATATTATATGGAGATATAATCTAGTCCAAGCAAATAAGCTTACTTGTTTACTAGTTAGAATTAGTGATCTTTCTAGTTTTTAATATTGTCAATAGATTAAATCATAAGATCTGATTTTGGCTTGTTTATTGTTGAGAGAATTAATTAAAGAGCTTGTTTTGGTTAATGAGGATGGGTTGTTAGAGCTTGTTAATAAATATAACCAGTTTGTTAAGTAATAGAAGCGTTTATATATCTTTGCTTTAATGATCAAATCAAAGAATCAAAACTAAAATTAAACCTTAGGCTAGATGTTCGTTGACATTTGATTGCATTAAATTCTATTCTTAATTAGTTTTTTTATTTTTAGTTTTTTTATATTTTAATTTCCATCTTAACATGTCCTTCTTTTATTGAAGTATTCTATTTTAATTTTCATCTTAACATGTCCTTCTTTTATTTTATTTTATTAACTTGGAAAAGGAGACTAGTCCTGTAGATTTGAGTCTACTTATTGTTATATATAATTGATTTGTGATTATTATTATTATTAAATTTGACACCTACTGTTTATTTTAAATACATGATCTTAATTATGCTAAGTTTAAAAGAAAAAGAAACAAAAATTGTACTACACCTAAAATTACATCATGAAAAGTTGAAAAGGCTAATATGTCAAATTTAAAACTAGATGATCTCTTTATATTATTGCTTACTTCACTTATCTTTTTCCATGAGCTTTGAAGACGTCTGAATGTCTCTTTTCCAATTTTACAAAAGTTCACTTTATTTTTTTTAGTCCTTTAAAAAGGCAAAATAGAAATAAAAACAACATATAAAATATTTTTAATAATAATAATAATAATAATAATAATAATAATAATAATAAACAATAATGATTTCTAAAATGAACCAAAGAAATAGAGGGATAGTATCTCTACTAATGGTATTTTTCATGTTAATTTTTTTTGCAATGATTTTTATTGATTTTTTTTGTAGAAAAAGAAAAACAATAGCAATAATTAAAACGTAATTAATAAGAAAATGAAAATGGATAATGTTCAAAATAAGAAAAATAAGGTAACTTCTCTCTTAGAAGCTAATGTAAGTTTAAAAAAGAAAATGTCTTAATGCTAGAACTACGAGATTTCCATCTTTTATATCACTAAAATCACTTTAAGACCTATAACCTAATTAATGCACAAAACAAAATAACCATGAATCATAAATCATAAATCATATCTTATTGTGAAGATTGATTTTTTTCTTGTCGTTTCTCTAAAACTATTTTTTGAAATTGGTTTATCTCAGGCATTGTAACTACATAAATGCCAGATCTCTAACAATATCCACAGAACATTTTAAGAAAACTCTATTTGAAGAGTGAGTTAGGCAAGAAGTGGTAGCTCCTTGGAGCCTAAGTCTATTTATAATTGGCTTTAGACCTATTAACAATTTAATAAAATTATGATTTTAATTAAACTCAAATTAAATTACAGTTAACTTTGATTAAATACCAATTGAGTCAAGTAAGATCCAGTATGTCATATTTGCTCTTATTTATTAAATATCTCATATTTAATCATAAGTTTCTTAAAATTTGCAATCAAGTCTAGCTTGATTAAAACATCTTTTCTCTTTTCATTTAATTTTTTATGTGTGACCTATTAGGTTCTTATATTTGTTATTAATATATTTAAGTTATAAACCTAAATATTATTTAGAATTAGATAAATTAAAGGAGTTTAATTAATCTTCAATTATTTAATTAAACAATTCATATTTATAGATAAAAATTAGCATCTCGTAATGTGTCGTAACCTCCAAAATATTTAAGAATATCCAAGTGGTTTTCATTAAACTTTCAGTGTATGATTTTCTTTTATAATTCAATCATTTCATAATACAATTTTTGAGCAGACATAGAGTGTGAATTTAGTGTCCATTCTATTTGATTCCAATCATATTATTTCTCTATAATTAGTAATTGATTTAATTAATACATTTACAAACTATTTTCAGTGTTAGTCTACCTTGGCCAAGGATTTCCTAAATCAACATTAAACGAGAACAATGGAACATTCTCCCTAATCACTTTAGGGTGATGAATACTATATTGATCATTGAACTACCTCCATATAGTTCATGTTATATCCAATGACTACAAATTAGGCTATCCTTGACTAGAATAGGTCATAATTATTATCAAAATGTAGATTTCCCTATATGACATACTTTAAGATCTTAAGTCAAAGGATCACTTATAAAAACATCATAAAGAGAATTTCCATAACCTAGAAATAATGTTCCAAATGAAATTCTTGTATAGGGTCAATTCAGTGAACTTATTCTCTGAAAAACACCTATACATTTGTTTAAGTATCTTTTTAATTTAGTTTATGAGATCAATAACTTACTTCATAAGCAAGAAACATAACGTATGCCAGTTTTTTTACTCTCTATTAATGTCCAATCTCAATAGAATAATGACTATGAACAATTTAAAAATAATACATAAATGTAATATGAATCTTATAGTTATGATCTAGTAATTTCATTTGCAATGTACATTTATCCTATGAAATTTATCATGTACATCTGAATACATATAAGAAAAAGAATGCCTTTAAATAATTATATCAATAAACTTCAACCAATTAATTAGCTATAGGGCATAAAAAATCTCTCACTTAATCTAAATCAATTGCTTAAGTATCTTATACCATATCTCTATATGATGATCATACTACTGTTGGGATAGTTATTTAGTGAGAGAATTTTACAAGATTCTTTATAGTGACAACTTGTTTGAATCATACAACTTTCTTCTTAATTGTCATCATAATTAAGAGAAACTCCTAAATACGTACTCAGATCTTTGATGATACTTTAACTTTTTTGTATGCCCAATTGCTTTAATGTTCTTCATTGCATTATCGTCTTAAACAATATAAGGACCTATATTAAGTTTATTATAGAACGCTTTGATCTAAATAATCATTTTCACTAAATAAAATTTGTATTTATTGCTTGGTTAGTAATTAATGCTACATTAGAACCTTTCCAATCTTAAAATAATATTGTTCTAAGTAAAACATACCTTTAATACGATTTAATTCTAAAATTAATATCCATATAACTTTGAACTCAAATATAAACTTATACATAGAATAATGGATATCTTTAATATTTCGTAAGTATTAGATATCTCAAATACTAAACACCTTTAATACATTATTATGTACCTAGACTTAGAATAGGTAAAAAAGTTCCATATCTATCTCTCTATAGATCTAATTCTCATAATTAAATTGTTACCTTTTCATATCCAATAAGAGTTATTATTAGACAATCATATTTTAAAAAAAATTGAAAATATTTTTTAATGTTTTTTATAAGCAATGATCTTGACAACAGGTGTCGTGTGCACTGCAAAATCCTGTTTTTCCCTTAGATTGAGTTTAATTAAAATATGATCATTAATTAACCTAGCCACCGAATGTCCTAGGATACAATCTCTAGATTCAATTTGGCAATCACATTATGAAGTAGAAAATGATCAATATAGGCAGTAACCTCACACACTGGGGTTATCTAACCTAAGTTACGTTGTTCCCAATGATTCAAGATCATTAGATGCTACTAACAATCATCAAATATGATAATTATGGATTAGATTAAAAATTCTAGCAATAGGTTTGTAATAGCTCAATCTAAATAATGTATTAAGATCATCTATTCAAAAACTTGATTCAATCAACACAAACAACAATAGCAATCTAAAAAGAGAGTATAAACATTAACAAGATAATGTAGCTTAATTGTGACTCAGCATTGGCCATTATTGCCTCTGTTAGCATTGAAAGATAAAGAGAAAATGAAGAGTATAAATGTGTTTTCATTTCTGTCCTGAATAGCTCTTTTGATTCCTCAAAACATTACCCTTATAGTTAAAAACTAGGGTTAAATGGGACAGTTGTCCCTTCTCACGCTCATAAGAATGGACTCATAAGTGTGACATGCTTTGTCACACCCTAAGAGTGCGTCACACCCGTGACACACATGTCACAGTTGTGATAAAACCACTCATAGCTATGAGGGGCCTCTCATGGCCATGAGAGGTGTTGCATCAGCATAAGAAGAGTTTTGTCGCCCATGCATACTATAATGTGGCCATGAGACACTCCTCCCTTTGTTCTTCACTTCACATTCTATCTTGTCTCTTCTTCCTTCAATCCTCTTCTTCTTCTTACTCCACGGATCAATGAAGAATGGACATTGAGAAGATGGTTTCAATGAATATTCTTTCAGGTTACTTTCATTCCTTCACTTCCAAAATATACCTAAAATCAAATATGAGCTAAAATGAGTATCTTAATCATTTTTAAGGCAATAATCACTAAGTGTAGTAAATTAATTGAATCAACATTTAAACAAATATCAAGTTCCCCCATACCTAACTTTTGACCATACTCTGTCAAAATCACAAACCAAAGCTTTTACTTATTTTCTATATTTCGTAAGAATAGATAATCATAAGCAAAGATGAATGACTTTCAAAACCTATAGCAATAAATCAACATTCAAAGTTTCTATTTATGATCAATCAACATTTTTCACTCTTAAAAACTGAGTAATCTAGAGGTAGACTTGGATAAAGGTGTCTAAATAAGATATTTCCACGTGTAAATTTAAACACCATTCATGATCACAATAATCCACAACTTTGCATATCATTTCATTTCTTCACAACTATAAGTCAAATGTATAATCATAAATCAAAGGAATTTTCTAGGTTTGTATTATGGGAAAAGGTGACGTGAGATTTATTTTGGGTAATGTAGCATAAAAGTCATCATGCTAGTGAAGCAAAAGTAACACTCAATGAGATATCAAGCACATAAGTTAATATTTATTCAAAATTGGGTACCGTCAACTATGATGAATAAAACAATTATAGTTAACAACTCAATTCAGCTTTTACACCATAAACCATATGAACATAACACAAAGAGTGCTCCATCTAAAATAACATTCACCTCATATGCATTATATTCAAACCACCCATTCAATACAACTTAAGGAGGATAAACCATTAATTAACAACTTTTCAAAGTAATTGTATTTCCTCCTTAATACTTTTATTCAAACTCACATTTTTTTTCTTTTTTCTTTTTTCTCTTTTCCTCTTTTTTTCAAAATAAAATAGTGATAGAACCTACATCAATAAGGGAATTCTTAATATGGCATTTTTACAAATATAACCAATCTATATATATGCATACGCCTACACTTAGGTTTTTGCACAATCCAAGTCATCAAGAATTAACAAATTCTCTACTAGCTTTAAGGCATGGGTAGGACATTTGGTTAGTTTTAAAAGCATGTAATGTGGTTTATACAAAAGGAAAGGCTAATACAACTTAAAATCTCACTAATTTTTTGGTTACCACTAGTCATCGCTCTTCTAAAGATAATACACATTAACCAATCACAAAAGCAAAAGTACATGCTAAGGTTGCCATTAATTTTTCTATTCAATTCACACTCTAATTATGACTAAATAATCTTAAAAGCAATAGGAAACAAGAAAATTTTTTATTTTGTTTGTTCGATTTTGAAAACAGCCTAAGAAGTCACACAAGCTACAATTAAGCTAAAAAACATGCATAAAAACTAGGATCCCTGCCCCCACACTTAAAACTTACATTATCCCTAATGTAACATCAAATGCAAGAAATGAAGCATTTACTTCCCTTGGGTTGCCTCCCAAGTAGTGCCTTTATTTACCATCATTGGTTCAACTCCTTATTGTGTGCATCAAGTGACACCAGTCATGTCTTCCAGCATCAACACTTACAAATCCTCCATTTAGAGGCCTTTATAATACGAATTCAAGCGATAACTATTCATTCTGAATGTCTTGTTTATAATAGTCAATTTCCAGAACATACTAAGGGTTAGAACCCTAGACATTGCACATGATTAATAGTATTGGGAATTCATGAAATGCATTTCATTCACATGCATATCATTAGTATACACATATGAATTATGATTTTGGTACACATTGAAAAAATAGAATATGCACTCAATTGACATATTTCAGGGTATGAAAGGTTTAAAATGAACATGATGTAAATTGTGAATTGTTACGTCTTAAATTTTGGTTTGATGGACTACAATTTTTATTTTAGAATTTATTGTTACAATTGGGAGATTTATGAATTAATATGTACATTTGGACTAAGAAAAATGTCAAGAGGCAAGACAAGTTGACACATGGCAGTAGAAATACGTGACATGTGGCATTAGGATTAAGTGACAAATGGCTTAGATAATTAGGTGACAAATGACTTGGTGATTGAGCGATGATGGACTCAGCAATTAAGTGACATTTGGTACCATAAGTAAAAAACATATGGCAAGTGACTTTTTATGACAAGTGTCATAACACTTACCACACATCTATACCCACGACACTCACACTTGTATAGCCATCTTTCCTTTTGTTTTGCTACATGCTCTCTTCTTCTTCTTCTTCTTCTTCTTCTTCATTTACGACACTTATACCCCACACTCATAACTTTGAGTTGCTAACATTCAACACCTTGCGACTCCAAGATTTTGTTGTTTTCTTCTTGTTGATGAAAACCCAACCTATTCCACCTTAAATTGGTGATGATCTTGTAAGCTTGGGGGCTAAGTTAACTTGATGATTTAAATAAACTTTTTAGCTAAACAAGTAAGCATAATATTGGTCTTTATGACTTATTTTAATAGAAACATTTATGATAATTGTTTTAGGGATGGATTGATTATCACAATGGTGTTTGATGAGTGCTGGAATTTTGATGAATGAAAGGATACAATTATGTTCTATTTTTTTTATGATAAACAATAGTTTATGAGTTGTAGTATGGATGATTTTGAGTTGGAATTTAGGTGAATTTGATGAGGAGTTGAAGTAGAATTTAGGAATTATTAAGAATAAGTTTGAGTTTAGTAAGAAAATTTTAGAAATCTAGAAAATTTAAAGGAGAATGGAGAGTAAAATTTAAGTATCACTCATCCATGGGAAGGCCCTCCACGATCATGAACAATGTATCAGAAGTGAAATTTTCTCTTTTATGTGATTGTTAAACCAACTAATGATAAGTTACTTTACTTTGCTGTATTTGGACTTGATTGAGGCTTAAAATGAACCTAGTTTGATGTTGGATTAAATGGTTAAAGTGTTTGATAATTGTAGGTTGTTAATTGATATTATAACATAATGAATGGATTTTTTGATATCAATTAGAGAGATGTGAGAGAGAGCAATAGCTGAGAGTCTTTTACTTCGAAGATCATCGATGTGTTTTTGTCCCCTCCTCTATGGCTTCTTCTTCTTCTTTTCCATCGTCTACTTCTCGTTCACCCCTTTCCTTAATCCCTTTGCCTTCTCCTAGAAACCCCCCTTTGTCACCTTCCTTAAAACCTAATTCCGAAAACACTGACCCAAACTGCCCAATCCTTACCCCTGTTTAAATAGCCAAAGGTTTGAAACATCAAATTAATTTGATTCATGAGCAGAATGGTCCAGTGTAGAGCTTTGGTGAAATCTCTTCCAAAAACCTGGAAATTTATGGTAGCCGACGTAGTGGAGGAACCTTCAAATGTCAAGGAGTTGGCTTTCTACCCCCCAGAGGTTAAGGATGACCAAATCTTTGTTATTCCGCTGCCTGATTTAGTGTTGAAAGGAGCAACCAAATTTTGTCATTCTCTAATTGGAATCTTCATTAGTAAGCACCTTGCCTTTCCAGTAGTGCATGGAGACTTTTCTAAATCTTGGTTAGCATATGGTTTGACAGAAATTCTGGTGACCAGCTCGAACAAGTTTCTATTTAAGTTTGATTCTGCATATGGTATGAATGAGGTGCTAGAGAAGGGCCCTTGGCATATCCAAGGGAAGCCCTTGTTCTTACAAAAATGGAGTTTGAATACGGGGGAACAGGAGGATATTTGGTATGCACCTGTCTGGATAAGGTTTCATAATATACCTTATGAATATTAGAACAATGAGAGATTGAGTAGGATTGCTAGTGCAGTGGGAAAACCTTTCATGGATTCCCATATAGCTCGAACGTCTAGAATCCTATATGATAGAATGTGAGTCGAATTAGAATTAGAGAGTAATTGGCATTCATCCTTTCAATTGGCTACCTATAATGACGAGGGACAAGTGACATTTAAGGAGATTGCAATCGAATATGAATGGAAGCCTGAGAAGGTTACACAAAAGAGAACATGGCAACCTACTGGTCGTTTGTTTGAAACTGGGACTCTACAGGAATTGGACAAAGAGAATTGCTCACTTCCTATATGTGAAACTCAACAGATGGAGGGAAATTAGGAGAAAATTTTAGAGAAAGAACAAGTTAGTCTTAAAGAGAGCAGAACTATTGAAAATCTAAATGAGCAAAGCAAAGGCAAAGAAATGCAGCAGAAGAAGGATGATTCTAATGGAAGCCTCGAAGATGCTGACTATCCTGGTGTAAGCAAAGCAGGTAATTCTATTACCTCTCATAAATCTGATGTAGTTCTAAATAATTTTGGTGATTCTCAGAGTCAGGGTTTATTAGAAGGGCAGAGGGGGTTTTACCATTAGGAAAAGTAGAAAATCTAGAAGAAAACAACA
>JANQBM010030710.1:0-10928 GCA_025594535.1 Erythroxylum domingense | reverse complement strand
TTCAAAATCACTCTTTAAGACTAAGAAAAATCGTGACCTAGTTCAAAGCTCTCTTCTTTTAACTCCACCGAAAACTCACTTCTTCTTTCTCTCTCTTTCTTTCGTTATTCTCTTCTGATTATTTTTTCATTTACGTTTTTCTTCTTCATTTATAAGCAAGACAACACTTCTTCTTCCAATTATGCCCTTAATGATTGGGAATTGTCCCATTCGCACTTCCATTTATGCCTTTTGTCTTTTATACTTAAGTGTCTTGCCAGCATTACCCTTTAGCATTCTAACATAACACTTTATTTTAGGAAAATCTTCTATATTATCTCAAGTTTCTAATGACACCAAAATCATTCAATTTGGTTTGGTGATGCAAAAGATATACTTCAAACATTTTTGGACTGCTCTTGTCTATAACAGTATACTATGAGCAATTTCCATCTGAAATTGGAACATCTTAGACACTGAATTAGATTCCAATTTCTTTATACCATTTGTAGCTCCATGTCTCTACTTTACCAAAAATTAGAAATCATCTCATTGGAGCTCTACCGTTCCAGAAAGCATCAAAATATTGAAGTATGTTCAATAGAATAACACCAGTTCATATTATTTAAGAGTGCACACACTGTACCCACCCCACGTTTTTCACTCAATCTTTCTTATTTCATTTCATATGGCTATGAATTTTAAGTGGCAATGTGGAGAAATGTCTTACGAGTCCAATGGTTCAAGAATCAAGTCATTTGGGTGTCTAGAGAAGAAGTTATGGTCAAAAGAATCAAACATATTTTTGTCTTCAATCATACTAAACTTGTCTCGGAACAAATGAGATAACATCCACTAGAGATGTTGGATTGAGATCATATTAGGATGATTTTAAAGAGAACGTCCAGATCTACAACTTTCTTGAAGACCTCAAAGACAGATTCTATCTTCTGAGGGGTCTAAAATGGAACAGAAGATAGTTAATGAACAGTAACCCAGAAGAAGTTTATGAATAGTAACAAAGAAGGTGTTTTTACAATTAACATAACTTTCTCTAGAGATATCGAATCAAGGTGTTCTTTATATGGTTCAAAAGAGAACTACAGGAGATAGAACTTTTATGAGACCTCAAGGACCAATTTATCTTCTTAGGGGTCAAAGCTCAAACAGAAGATAGGTATAGAAGAAGCAAAACACAGAAGAAGATGAGTCACAGACAAAGATGCTTTACAAAAGGAGATGACATCACCCAGAGGAAGCTGATGTCATCACGGAGGAAGTTTTCCTCTTAGCATAACTTTTTCTACAGAGATCAGATTCAGTTGTTCTTTACATGATTTGAAAGAGGGAATCAAGATACACAAACTTCATGAAGAGCTTAAAGGTCAATTTTATCTTCTGAAGGGTCAATAATAGGACCGAAGATATACAATGAACAGTGACCCAGAAGAAGTTTGGGAACAGATGATGTTTTTCGATTACCATAACTTTCTCTAGAGGAATTGGATCAAGATGTTCTTTATATGGTTTGAAAGAGGATTCCAAGATCTAAAACTTTCGTGAAGACCTCAAAGGTCAATTCTATCTTTTGAAGGATCAAAAATGGGACAGAAGATAGGTATAGATGAAATATTGAAGAAGCAACACACAAAAGAAGATGACGTCAGCACAGAAAAAACATAGAAAAAGATGACGTCATCACAGAAGGAGTTTGTGAACAGTAACATAGAAGAAGTTCATGAACAGTAATATAGAAGAAATTCATGAACAGTAACATAGAAGAAGTTGGTTCACAGAGGATACAAAACACAGACAATGCATCCTTACAGAGGAAAATGATGTCACCCAGAAGAAGATGATGTCATCACAGAAGAAGTTTATTTACAAAAGGAGTTGATTTATAGAAGAAGATGACGTTGCCCAGAGGAAGATGACATCATCACAGACGATACCTCTAAACTTCTAAACATCTTCACTTGTAAAAAAAATCGTAACTTTCGACTCCGATGTCCAAAAATTTCATGTTATATATCATTGGATGGCTATAAAAATAATCTACAATTTCCAAGAAGGCAACTTCATCCAATTCAGCCTAGATCAATCCAAATTTTCCTCTTAAGTACAAAGGCGAATTTTACATTCATCCACCTATGTATTGCACCAAGTTCTCAACTTTATGAAAATTTGAGACTCTTAAAGATAGAATTGAAATTCGATTTCTTCATAAGAAATGTAGCCATATGTTTCTAGTGTAATCCAAGTAAACAATCATCTCATTTGGATAACTAGAAAAAAATTATGGCTACTAGACTAAAGCACACTCAGTGAATATTTTCCAGATCACTACCACTTTTGTTTCTAAATCTTTCCTTTTCACAACTCAAACCAAGATCACCTTTTCTACTTCATTTTCAACTTCATATCATCTATATAGATATTATAGTCCATGATTAATCATGAACACCCATAACAGAACATACATACATATATATATGTGTGTGTTCTTCATCACTTTCACCCTAATTCTGCCCATTTCATAGTCTCTCACTACCAAAATCACCAAAGAAAAACATGAACCTATCCACCCGTCTCATGTACTGCTCGAAATTTTCTAAGAAAAGTTTCGGTGTCTAACAATGTGGCTTTTTAGGTACGAGACAGGAGACCTAATTCCTTAGTTAGGACTTAAGGAATCTTTTGGATAGAGAAATGGCTTAGAGGTCTGTCAACTGACTCCAGAAGTGATATAGTTTTTGTTATTTTTGTAGTTTTGCTAGAACTTGTATAAGGTTTTGTAAATATTTGTTTGATGGAAATAGTGTAAGCTTTATGAATGAATGAAGTAAATGGTTTAAAAATTTAGTGACTTTCGAATATGTTAGATGATTCCATTGTAAGTTGGATTTGTTATTGCTCCAACATACCATTTTCATAGGGTGTGTACTTGAATGTCCTTCAGGTAGTCAGGTATTTACCTTTTGATAGTGGGATATTGCAGCATGTCTAAGAAAGTTCTAGCTAAGGAAAGACTTGGTACTTAGGCGTGTCCTTTGTGACCCACCTCTCTTTCCTGAGAACTTACCTAGTGTACTATTTATTTTTATGGTAAAATTCATCAAGGCAGAAGTGCACAAAAAAATGTCAGGAAATAGGGCTTCAAATTCTATCATATTTGGGTAGAGAAATTCAATGGGAGAATCAATTTTGTCTTGTGACAATTGCAAGTTAGGGACATTTTAATTCATTCAGGTACACAAGACATTGAAAGGTAGGCAAATCCCTGATATCAGTACTATAGTATGCTAGACGTGTGGACAATCTAGACATGTGAAGAAAAATTGTTCAAGAGGTAGAGTAGGTTCGGCAAGAGGCTCTAGGTCGGTTAATGGAGAGACTGATAATGTCACTAAGGAGGCTATGTCCTTGGTTAGTACACCAATCCAAAGTCAAAGATTTTTATGACAAATTTGACTTTAGTTATGTTGGGCCCCGAATTTTTTCGTTGAATTAAGCATGATAGTTTATGGAATAAGCATGGAATTTGAATTTTTGCCTTAGGATGAATTATGAGGTCATGATAGAATTATTATTGGAGTTTAATTATTTATTCAAGTGTTGGTATGATTTTATTACATTGGCTAGTAATTAAAGTAGTAAGAAGGAATAACGGCAATTTTGGCATGTCACTATGTTTAAGAAAGCCAAAAAGCATTAAAGGAAGGGTAAGGTGGACTTTTAACTCTGATCAAGGGTAGAATGGGTAAAGGAAGTCTTGTCTTGGTTATTAGAAGAAGCAAAACAGAATTTAAGGAAAGAAAGAAGAGAGACGAAATAAGGAGAGAGAAGTGAGAGAGAGTCATTCATGAGAGAAAAGAAAGAAGAAGCAAGTTAGGTTTCATCTTTTCTTAGTCTTCAAGAGAGATTTTGAGGTTGTTCAAAAAGAGAAAACGAAAGAGGAAGAGAAGAGCTTCCTTTTGAGCTAAAAATCTTATTATTTGGTGAAGATAAAGGATTCACTGATCTTCTCGATCTGTACCTGAGGAGTGGGAAAAATATTAGGCTGAGCTAGACAGCTCAGTGGCTAATATATTTATAGCCATCGGTGATAAGCCACATAATTAACATACATGCATCTAATCATATGAGCATACTCATCTTATCTTGACCCAACAATGTAAGTTCAACATTCATAACTCATAACTCAATACATCATCACATAAAACATATTGGATGTGATTTAACATCAAAACATAATACTTAACTTTATCAAAACTTAACACATAAAAATGCAAATGCACAAACAAATGGCTCGAGGGTTCCGTGGAACAAAACAGAGAAATCGAAGTTTACTCCGTGAACGAAATGATTCCACTTTTTGAATCTCATGTGCCACAAGCGGGCAGCCAGGAGAAGGTTTATGTCGACGTACATGTGACTACGGAACGGTTCCTCTCTCATCCAAACACAACCAAATCTCATGCTCAATTCAATTAATCACAAGTTCATATTCTCATGCTTTTTCTTCTTTCCATTTAATCAAAATGTCATGATACAATTCCAAGGCATAGCCTAATTATACTCATAATTCAGTTTTTTTATCACATGTCATAAATCATAATGCAATTTCCATATCACAATATTTCAAAGCAAATCGTTTTAACACACAACACACACATAAGGCATTTTTCTCATTACACAATAACTATAAATAAATTACCCACCTAAATCCTTGCTTAGAAACTTGCTTAAAATGCCTCTCTACATGCTCCTCTTGCCTTTCCTTTTGATTTCCTTCAATATTGGAAAAAATCCCAATTCAATAGGAATCCAAATTGAGAACCCATCAAACACATTCACTAAAAATTAATTCTAGAATACTTAAACCTATGCATTTTCTAAGCTTTATGAACCAAATTCCTTCCAAAAATACAAAGGGTTAAAATCGCTCTTACCTTGAATCTTCACCAAATAACATGATTTTTGAATCAAAAGGATGCTCTTCTCTTCCTCTTTCTTTTTCTCTTCTTGAACAATCTCAAAATCTCTCTTGAAGACTAAGAAAAGATGAAACCTAACTTGCTTCATCTTTCTTTTCTCTCATGAACGACTCTTTCTCACTTCTCTCTTTGTTTCTCTCTTCTTTCTTTCCTTAAATTTTCGTTTTTGCTTCTTCTAATAACCAAGACAACACTTCCTTTACCCATTCTACCCTTAATGAGAGTTAAAAGTCCACCTTACCCTTCCTTTAATGCTTCTTGGTTGTCTTAAACATAGTGACATGCTAAACTTGCCCTTATTCCTTCTTACTACTTTAATTACTAGCCAATGTAATAAAATCCTAGTAACACTTGAATAAATAATTAAACTCCAATAATAATTCTATCATGACCTCATAATTCATCCTAAGGAAAAAATTCAAATTATATGCTTATTCCATAAACTATCATACTTAATTCAACGAAAAACTTTTTGGGGGCCAGCATATATATATATATATATATATATATATATATATCGCTTCTCACTTTTCCAAAATTACAATGCTATTTTAAACAACTTTAGATACATTGCTTGATCTTTCCTTAAATTATACTTTGTATTCCTTGTCATATAATTTGTTCATATTTAACAAGTTATGCTTCCACTTGTTAACTAAAAGCACATTATTAATAATAGTTTTATCTTCCTTTCTAACTTTGCTAATAACAATGATATTACCCTTGGCACTATCTCTAAATGTAACAAATCCTCTATCTTTGTCTCTAAGGTTTAAAAGTTAGAATAAGCATCCATTCTCCACGTATTATTTATTTCTCTTTTTCTTAAAGACATATTAAACAAAACAATTAACGTGTTTTAAATACCTAATAAGTTTGGGACCTTGATGTTATTCTCCTTCTTCTTTTTAACCCACTTCCTTGAGGGTTTACTCATTAAACTTTGTTTTGTAAAAAAAAAAAGGTTTATTAATGGGCCCATATTACCATGAAGGTGACACTCCATATTATGTAAATAATATAGGTTAGTTCTTGATGAATCTTATGATTTTTGTATATAAATGCATTCCTTGTTCTTCTATATATATATATGAATGGTAGGGTCCATCCTTTAAATATTAAAGAAGCTTAATGCTATTTTTCAATAGTGAAAAATCTAGCATAATTGTATCTATGAGGCATATTTATTTAATTGTATTAATGCTTATAAATATTGTAAACATGTACCATAACCTTATGCTTAGTATGAGACCTATTATGTGTAGAAGTTTTATACTTATAGCTTAATTGATGTTGAGTCCTAAAAGGCTGTGAGTGAGATTGCATGCTATGATGTGTCTATACGTACAAATTATACTACTCTTTACTTGAGAATGTAGAGTTTTATACCTAGATTGAGAGTAATACATAAAAGCATGAGACTTGCTCTTACAGTAATCCTTAATGGATGTGGCATATGCATATGATTTATATGTAATCTTAGATGTGGATGCTCCGTTCTTATTTTTCATCTTAGACAATGGTTCTTCACTATAATAAAGTTTTTTTTTAACAAATGTAATTTTGATATTGTGTAAACTCCCAAAATTATATCTAATCGTATGCCTATTACTTAAACTCTTTTATGCTCATAATATACTTTTAAGTTTCTCACTTCCTTTTATAAATATCGGCAATGAGTCTTTGAGATAATTGACCTCATTTTTTAATACTTCATTCTCATTTTTTAACGTATCTAAGATATGATAACCAATAATAGATAAACTCTTAGATGCTTTAATGATATGTAATTCACTATTAATCTTTTCATTTTCACTCATGCATGCATTTAAATGCTTTTAAGCCTCTTTGAGATTGAAAGATAGTTTATTCATTTTCATACCCTCAACTAATTCATTATATGAAAATTCAATACCACTATCATTATCACATGACTTAAAATTGGAAATTATTTAATCATTACCTTTATTAATAAAACAAATTTGATCTACTTCATCTTCCAAATGCCCACTTTTGGAATCACTTTCGTTATAACAAATGGAGGCTTTTAGTGGCTTCTTTTTTGTATCACTCTTCTCCTTCTTTTCATTACTCCCATATTTGTCATTTTTCTTGAAAAGAGGGCATTATATTCTTCTTATTTTTGGGTTTACTGCATTTAAAACAAATAATGTTATTTGTTTTGCATTTTCGATCTATCTTACCACCTTTGAATTCATTTGTTTTTTAAAAGTACTTTTTCGTCAAAAATTCTTAAATTTCTTAGTAATTAGGGAAATATCTTCCTTATTACTTCCAATAGTTGATGTCTCCTTATCTTAACTCAATATTCCTTCTTAAAAGCCTTAAAAGCTAAGTTCTTGCTCCTTGGATCCATTTTTTATTCTTGTTAAGTCTCTTTAAGCCTCATTTCATAGGTGAGTAGCAATCCAATAAGTTTATCTGTTGGTAACATGTTTAAGTCTTTTTCCTCTTAGATTACCATCATCTTTGCTTTTAAGACTTTGAAGAAATGTAAGCAATTTTCTCAGTATTTCAGAAAATTATATATTTTTCATAAGCTTTTGAGAGTATTGATAATATTAATAAATCTTAATGTATATGTTCACATTGACATGTCAGTATGCTCACTTTGATTTTCTTTACTTCATTTGTTCATTTATATGTAACTTCTAAAATATGTCAAATTTGAGCTATTTCACACATGGAGACTCTATTGAATTTATTTATTCCTAATTCATAAAATAAATGTGAATAGCCTTACTATTTAAGGAAATTAGTTTCGTCTCTTTTGGATCCCTCTCTTCTTTTAGGTTAGGAAATCTTATGTCATTTATAACATTTGTAAGAATGAATGGACCACTTGATACAGTTGCCAATAAGTTACCATTTTTTAGACCTCTTGATGAGGATAGATATAGCATGACAATCTCAATTTTCATTTAAAATTATAACTAAAGAGATTTGTTTTGATAACAATTTTTGTTCCTTAACGACACCCAAGAGAGTGATGTGAATTTGGTGTTTGTAAAAATAATTTTTTTAAAATAATAGATTAAATTTGAAAAGAATAAATATATGATAAAAGACTTAATATAAATCAATTGTACAATCAAGGAATAATTTAAAGAGTGTAAAGAAAAATAAAGGTAAATCAATTTATAGTGTTTCAATAATAACCTTCACCTATGTCTACTCTATAAAGCATTTCTTGTAATTTCTATTGAGTCTCTTCTTTCAATAAGGCGAAGAGAAACCTTTTCATAATAATCTTATTTTCCACTGTAAGAAATAACTCTTTTTACAATGTTTCTGTAAGGTGAAGAGTAACCCACTCGTAAAAGAATTTATAACTCAAAAGATGTCACTTATTCACATTGACAAAGATAAATGGCTTACTTACAAAAAATGAGACAATGAATGCTTAAATGCTTGCAAATCCTTAAAAATTTATGTATAAAAATACCTAAATGTTTTTCGATACAAGAACCAAGTAGCAAATATGCAGTTATAGGGTTTTAAGACTTGAACTAGCTATTGGGGTCTAAAACTAGACATTATAATGACTAGTTTTAGAGCACTGCTTGATCAATATAGCATATCGGTTAATTAATATGCACTGAATGCATAGGATTTGTTAAGTTAAGAAGACTTCACTTCTTCTATTAATTTTGATGAAAGTCAAATAAAAATAATAAAAGAAGTGTGTGAACTGTTTTGATGAGTTTGTTAAGTGCGCAAATAAATTTAAGTAGCACAAATCATCAAATCAAAATGATATTCAGAGAGCTGACTAAGACAAAGTCATCAGACGAAGCAAAGTCATCAAATGAAGCAAAGTCATCAGATGAAGCGAAGTCATTAGACGAAGCGAAGTCGTAAGACGAAGCGAAGACGTAAGATGAATTCAAGACATAAGACGAAGCGTACAAATAAAATAAAGACGATACAATCGAAGAATAATCTACAACATTAGTTAGTTAGTTGGACTTGGTTACAGAACTTAACTAATAACTGATCTCTGAAGATTCTACGAGCAGTTTTCTCAAGAAGACTGTTGGAGAATTAGACTATAAATATCAGTTGTAGTCATAGAAAAAATATAAAACTTGTAATTCTCAACTCTCAACTCACACGAAATAATTCTGTGATTAAGTGAGTATACTGTAAAAATATCCCGAGTGAAAAGAAGGAAGAAGAGAGAACAAAAACACTTGTAACATGAGTTTAGAAAACTCAAACAATATCTTTTCAAGTGGAAAGGAAGGCTAGAGCTTGATGAGGCTAAGATAGTAGATAAAAAATACTTTGTAAAAGAGACCTGAAGAGGATCTAAAAGTGAGAAATAATCTTGTAAAGTTGCAAGAGATAGTGAAATCTCAGATAAACTCTGAGCACTGGATGTAACTTAAAGGTTAAGGGTGAACCAGTATAAATCGTGGTTTCATATTCTCTAATCCTTATCTATTTAATTTCTTGTTGCTAGAAGAATATATACTATTTCTACTGTTGCATTACTCAAACAAAATAAGTGCATTGTTTTGTAATCATCTGAATCTTTCAAGAAAAACAAGAAGTTTTTTAAAGATTACTATCATACAATTTATCACAATTCAACCCCCCTTATTATGTATTTTACATATTATACGTGATTTCTATAATAACAAGTGATTTAATTCAGTCAGTATCAGAGCGAAGTTTCCAAGAAACAATGTTACAAAGTGAGGACAAAGATCTATGACTGAATCACATGTTTTTATAGCTGAAGGTGCCTCATTCACATGCCCTCCTATATTCAATGGTGAAGATTATCATTATTGGAAGGACAGAATGCGGCTCTTTATAGAATCCGCATACATTGATCTTTGGGATATCATTGAAAGTGGTCGATATACCCCAATAGACTACGAAGGGAAAACCATCTCTCGTGACCAATGGTCAGCTGATCAGAAAGATCGTGTTTAATTAATTTCTAAGGCCAAGTTCTTTTTAAGTTGTTCTATAAATAGAAGTGAATATGATAAGGTTCATAGATGCTAATTGCAAAGGAAATGTGGGACATATTAGCCATTGCAATTGAAGGCACAAACCAAGTTAAAGAATCCAATATTCGTATTCTTGTTCATCAGTATGAGCTGTTGAAGATGAAAGATGATGAGTCTACTGATCAAATGTTTGGACGATTCCAAACAATCATTAATGAACTTAAAGCTCTGGGAAGAATCTATGATAGTCAAGATCATGTCAGAAAGATCCTCAAAAGGCTTCCAAAAAATGGAGACCCAAAGTAACAACAATACAAGAGGCTAAGGATTTAAGCAAGCTAAAGCTAGATGAATTGCTTGGTTCATTGAAAATCCATGAAGTCGAGCTCGATGCAGAAGATAAACCCAAAAGGGACAAATCTATTGCATTGAAGGATGGTCAGAGGAATAAAAAATGCAAAAAAGTAGAAGTGCATCTTTAAAAGCATTAAAGATTGAAGAAATCAAGAATGATGATGCCAGTGAATCTGATCAAGATTAAAGTGAAGATGAAGACAAACTATCTTTCATTTCAAGAAAAATTAAAAGGATGTGGAAAAAGAAAACAAAGGGAAATAAAGACTCCTCTATAAAAAAGATTAGTAAAGACGATTTGAAGAATGAGAAAAGCTTTATCGTTTGCTATGAGTGTAATAAACTAAGACATTACAAGTCTGAATGCCCTTTGCTCAAAAGAAAACAAAAGAAGAGTCAAGGAAACAAAAAAGGCATGATGGCAACAAAGGAAGATCTGGATTCTTCTGAATCTGAATCCAACTCAGAATCATCTGAATAAGCAAACGTATGCTTAATAGCTAAAGGTGAAAGCGATGATGAGGTAATCTTTGACTTTAATGATCTTCAGCATGCCTATTTAGAATGGTTAGAAGATTTACATGCTATTCTAAAACAATATAGATTGTTGAAA
>JANQBM010030689.1:0-10928 GCA_025594535.1 Erythroxylum domingense | reverse complement strand
CCACCCTTGCGGGGCTCGGATCCGGGTATCACTCTCGATATCGGGTTTGGGTTCAGCGGGAGTTGGGGTGTTACATGGAAAGATAATCTCTATTAGATCTCTGAAGTAATCTTCATATTTCTACTGCTCTAGGGTTCAGAAGTGTGTTTAGAACTAAACTTTACTTCCTCATTTTGCCTAACTTATGCTATCCTTAATTAGCCTTCGTCATTGTCTTTTGTAGTGTGAAATTAAGGCTTTCGGAGTGGACATAGTCAGCCACACAATAGCGTGCATGATCATGTCCTTAAAAAACTCTTCAAAATCACACGCGTGTGCGTACACACACACACACACACACACACACATACACACACATATGTATGTATGTATGTATGTATGTATGTATGTATGTATATGTCCACAAAAGCTTACACTTCATACACGCGATTATGTCTACCTTCTTATAGGCAAAACAGTGTATTCAAAGTCGAACATGCTCACATAGACTTACATAATCCCTCACACGGTTGTGTATATTAGTTACACAGGTATGTCCTTTACCATACGGGCTTGTCCCTCTAAAATAACTATAATTCTTCCATTTTTTGTCCCAATTTCAACCGAATTCTTCTTCTTTTGATCCATAAAGATTGTTGACACCTAATAGCGCACTACAAACAAAATAAGTACTAAAAACAATAAAAGCTCTTAAATAATTAAGAAAAATGCACTAAACATGGGTCTAAAAACATAATCTATTAAATCTTTATGAAACATCTCCATACTTAAGCTTTTGCTTATCCTCAAGCTAATCTTAAGCCAAATCATTAAACTTAAAAATATCCATCCTTTATTAACTTCAGCCTGTCTATCTATACTCTAAATTATCATATCTTATGAATCAAATTAGCCTATAATTAGACTTCAGATATCAAGCCAATATCAATAGCAATCACATTGATAATCTTTCTGAAATCAAAAGCAGAAGATTTCACACCTTGAAAAATGATTCACTCAAAGTATTTAAGGTGAAAAATATAAGAAACTCTCAAGCCAATATATAGGAGGATTCTTAACCATAAGCTTACAATAAAATCACATCTTAACCACTAATAAGTAAACTTAGAAACAAAAATTAAAAGGTCTTTTAAAGAGGGTGTAACAAAGCTTAGGAAAAGATATAGAAGGGATAATTAAAAAGGTAATAATGTTGAAGGAAATTCTCATAAATAAGATTAGTCAAAACTTAGTTCATTGTAGTATATGTCCTCTAAGGAAAATTTTCATTTGCGTAACACTAATTCTTCCCACTCTCCAAGCTTTCTTTTCTGTTATCTTTCTCCATTTTTATCTACTAGAAACAAACAATTTTCAATAGTTAAACTTCCTCAATCAAATTTGGGTAGAATAAAAAATTATAACAATGAAGCACTTAAGAAGAAACTAATTTAACAATCACCATGTACCAACAATTATAGGTATATTAGACCTTTGCCTTAAAATTCTTTAACATAACCCAAGTTTTAAGCAATCAAGTGAATGTAAATCCTTCAGGGTTTAATGTTGATAAAAAGTTTTCAAGAATAATAGGATAATTGGCTATCAATGTGATTATAATAAAGGAAAAGGCTAAGTCTCAAAAGTGGTTACTCCTAAAAGATAAAATAGGGTGGACTAAAAATAAGGTGGATAATAATTAAAGAAATTAGGCTAAAACAAATGGTTAAATCAAAATTCCCTCATCATTTTAATACCTTTAGTTTAAAAATGTGATCTCAATATGAATAATAAAAATAAGTTTTAGTACCATCCAACTATTCATACTAAACAAACAACCAAGATACTAGGTCATAATATAGTGATTTATTGTTATTAAGCTCAAAAGCTCACAACTAAGTCTCATGTGAGTAAAAAAACATGCAATTTTCATTCAAATTAACTAACTCAATGACTACTAAAAAAATATGGCTTATAGAAGCAAGTTTATTCCAACTTTCATCCTTTTACATACTAATTTAACCCAATAATTAATAATATCCAACAGTGTTTGGAATATATTTTAACCAAATTGGAATGTTAGTTAATAAGAATAAAAATAAAGATTATAATAATCTTAAGAGATTTGAAATTTTCTCTTTAAAATTTACATTAGCCTTTCCCACATTTTAGTGACATATTTTGGTACTTAGCTTAATAGTTTTCATCTGATATTAATTACAATCATCCTAAAAAATTAAAATGTTGAAGTTTTAATTAAAAAACCTTCTTTACTGCAAGTATCTAGAGTGTATCTTATAGAATAAAAATTTTTGTCCCGTGAGGAATGGAGTAGTCACCCAACAATTTTTGTAAACTTTGTTTAAGGTAAAAAATAAGATAAATCTCTAAAAGTTAAACTAAAAACAAATAATTGATAATGAAATAATGAAATAAGCAATGAATTGGTTAATTAATCAACGATGAAAACTAGGAATTACTTCTATACTTATTTGTTTTCATTTCACCTTCTTGATTTAATACTATTTGACCCTATATATCCTATAATTATGATTACTTCTCTCAAGCTCTAATCAAGTAATCCCAATTAAAATAGATAGAAATCAAATTGTGATCTCTCATTCTATCAAAACTCTTCCTAACTATGCAATATTACATGTAACTAATACAAATTATGATGTCTCTTCAATTGCCTATTAATGTCAAGTCTATTGAGGTACTAGCTCTTGATGTGTAGGATAACATAAATGATCCAATCTAATCTCCCGATTCAAATTGAATATAAAGCAATAAACACCACAAGCATATTTCATTAAATCAAGAATGCAAATTTTAATAAATAAATTAAGATTAATTCTTAAAAGGAATTTAGCAATCTATAGATGTAAATATATATGTCAATTGAATCATCATTAATATTCAATAACAAAAAGGAAATAAAAAGAAAAGAGTAGAGAATTAAATATGGATATCTTCTAGTATTTGCCTTGAGCTATACTTTTGTAGCTTTTGTTCTTTAAGATTTTGCACTTTTTGATCTCCTCCTTTTGTGTTTTCTAACCAACATTTGATGTTTTCTCTTCCGTTTTACACTATTAAGACCTTTAAGGGTTTTTCCTTATATTTTTTATTTAAAAATAACATGAATTGTCAAAAGTACAAAAGACTTGCAATATAGAATATATTTTTTCATGATCATGCATCCCATACACAATCGTGCATGACCTTTCCCTAACTCTCTGTTCATGCATGATCGTGCTAGAGAGCTCACCAACTTGCTACTGCTTCATGCATGATCATGCATTTGTGCTAGATATTGTTCTCCAACTCCTTCATCTTTTCTTTGATTTTTCCTATCTCCACCCATCATTGAACACACCAAACCTTTGAAACATACAATTAAGATCAAATTCTTGCTTGAAACAAAAAAATCAATCAAACAAAACTCACAAAATAGTAAAAAGAATATAAACCTATGTCTTAAACACACGTTATCATAGAAAAAACACTAAAAAGCACATTTTAACATCAAGCAAATTTACTATAATTTACAACTATTAACTTCCCCACATTTAAATATTTGCTTATCCCCAAGCAAAACTAAAACCATGAAACAAACAAAACATAAAACCCATATAATCACACAGTTATGCAACAATGTAATAAATCAATAATGGTGTAATGACATCAAATCTCATGAAATTAATTTGGCCACAAACATCAATCACTCAAAATATTGACACCCTATTCATACATATATGGCATTTGTAAGCATGTACTCATTTTTATTTACCAAATTGAAAAGATAGGCCATCATTAAGTACCCATTTATAGAAATTTATCGACATTTCACAAGAAGAATAACATGTTCACTTTTATTAAGAGCACCATTTTTTTAGATTTTATTTAATGATCACCTAGTGCGAAGGCAAACATCTTCTCATGAACGTCCCCCGGTTACTCAACTAAGTACGTTTTATCAAGCTTGCTTGGATTGTAATTCTAGCCTTGTAATGTGACGATAAACATTTTTTCATGGATGCCCCCAATTACTCAACTATATCACTTCTCATAAATAGCTACCATCTCTATTCTTAACCCAAATTTTATTTTTTACAAACAGCTTAGCCCAATAGAAAATTTATTTAATAGAAATCTTTTCATATTTATTTCCTAATATAAATTATTTCTTCCTAGTTAATCATTCCCATTAAGGCTAATAATGATTTCTCACTAGCAGCCGTTCAGATCACTCACTTGTTATTATATAAACATAAGATGTTTATCTAAAAAAGCATTTTTTTTATTCAATAACTTTCTATGTGAGATAGTAGATTTTAAAGATGCATTATAGAGAGCTCTAAGGACAAGGTTTAGTGGAACTAAGCAATATATTGTCTTTAAAAAATTAAATTTTATTAAGCCAAAAATGAAGACATTGTTCAAGAATAACATTGGGAATACACATCATTTGCTGAATACTGCAAAAAGCAATCTGGATAGCATTTAACAATAGATTTATAACAATCTTGGTGATACTCATTTACTGGATATGGAGAAAGTAGCTATCCATAACTATTGCAAAACATTATGGTTTGATTGCTCTCTTTTAAAGTTGAGATTGACAATCCAGTGGATAAAAAATGTAGATAGAAACACCTTTGTATTCCATAGATCAATTATTGCTATGAAGGCTATCAACAGAATTGTCTCACTTAAGCTTGATGATGTTTAGTTGAATTCTCAGGATGAGCTACTGCAAGGGGTTTTTAAGTACTTCTCTGACTTTATGAACAAACCCTCTGAAGCTTACTCTTCATCATCTCTTCTCCAGCAGATTTTACATGGTAGGCTATCCTCTCAAGAGGATGATCTTCTCATCAAACATGTTATTATCAGGGAAATTGAAGAATCATTGAAACCCTACACCCTAATAAAGCCCCTAGTTTTGATGGATTCAATAAAAATTTCTTTGTGAAGACTTGGCCACTTACAAGGAATATAGTGATTGAAACAATTAAAGAATTCTTCAATAATGGTTCCTTACTGACTACTTTTAATAAAACCTTATCGCTCTTATTCCTACGAGTGGGAATGCAGAAACTTCTCTGATTATCAACTATATCTTGCTACAATTTTATTTATAAGTTGATATCTAAGATATTATCTCATAGGATCAAAAAGACAATTCCTAATCATATTGGTGATTCATAGGGTGCTTATATTCAGGGTAGATCAATTAGGGATAATGTACTGATACTATTAGAATTGATCAGATCTTACTCCAACAGAAAAGGGAAAGCCAATTTTTGCATCAAAATAGATCTTTAAAATGTATATTATAGTATAGATTGGGAGTTTATTAGAAACAACCTAGTTGTATTGAATTTCCCAAGATTATTCATACAATGGATCTCTTAGTTCATTTCTTCAACTAGTTTCAATATTCTCATTAATGGCCAGCCTATAAACACTTTCACAAGCCTAAAAGGGATTAGATAAGGTGATCCCATTTCACCTTATTTATTTAGATTGGTAATAAAGAGACTTAGTAGATTGCTTTAAAGGCTGTTGAAAGGTATTAAGGGCTTTAAATTTCATTCCAAGTGTAGAAGATTGGGACTAACTTACCGTGTTTTGATGATGACCTTATGTTGCTTTCTAAAGCTGATCCTACTTCTATATCAGTGCTTATGAAAGGTTTTTAAATGCTCAATAGGATGTCTGGATTTATCGTTAAGTACTCAAAGAGTATTTTATTCTTATCACTGACCTTTCTAAACAATAATTACCTTTTATGTATCTTGGTATCCCTATGAAAAATGTTAGGATGGGTTTCAGAGATTATACTTAATAGGTTTTTGTGGTTTAGTGGCAAGGTGAAGATGAAGTGGAGGGATGTTTTTCTTTCTATAAAGCAAGGTGGCTTTGGTATTGTTTCACTTTAATCACTCAATAGTGTTCTACTTATCAAGAGACTATGGAGACTGATCATGGATAGGCAAGCTCTATAGTGTAGGTGGATCCACACTTACATTATAAAAAGTAGAAGATTATGGGACTTCAATGCAGAATTTCTTACATCCGCTACACTCAAATCCATTCTAAGGATGAGGGAAAGGATGAGACTTCACTTCATCCACCCAATTGAAAGTGGGAAAAGCACTTTCTTTTGGTTTGACAACTAGATTTCACTTGGCCCTCTGATTAATCTAAGAGAAGTTGATTCTTTTAAATCATTCATTGACTCACAGACTTCTATAGCTCAAGCTCTCACAACTAGGAAACAGATCATATTTGCTATAATACTTACAGGTTTGAAGATTGAAATCAACCAGACTTGGCTTACCTCAAACTTGGATCATGATATATGGAAAAATAATGCTAATGGAAGGTTTACCAACTAGACTTGTAGAAAGGTGATTGCAAGTAACTTACCAACATTACATTGGACAAAAGTGGTTTAGTTTGATCATCATTATCCTCACACTTCCATAATTTTGTGGGTAGCCATGCTGAATAAACTAGCAACTCTTGATAGAATTGCAAAATTCACACACTTAGGCAATTGATGAATTCTCTGAAAAAAGGATGAGGAAAATTTTGATAATTTATTCTTCAAGTGCAGCTACGTGTTCAACACCTAGAAAGCTTTTTTGTAAAGATGTTTGATTAATGAAGTCCCACATAATCTAATTCTAATTAAGGATTTGTGCACTAATATGAGATTTCGTAGAGGTACTAAATGATGGTGCTTTTACATTTCCTTATCATTTCTTGCTGTTGCTGCGTGGGATGAAAGAAATACTCAAATTTTCCATAATAAACATCTTATTAACCAACATTTTGGTATCTTTACATATTGGCATTCATATACATAAGGATTGAAAACTATACCTTAGAAGCATTATATCATGTCTAGTGTGTATTAAGAACTGAACATTAAGAGTTGTAGTTTACATTATGATTTGGTAGGTGTTTTAGTATGTTTTTAGTTGATTAGATGATTTTTGCATATTTAAGTTTAGAATTACGTTAATGTAATTATGTTTTTATGCTTTTGAGTGTTTTGTAGTTTAGGGCATGATATTGGACTTTAATTTGGTGAGCTTAAGGTGTTTTGATGTGTTTGTTAGTGTATAAACTTAGCTAAAGAAGATTGAAGGAAGTTGGAGAAAGCTTAGGAAAAAGGAACAAGGTTATGATCGTAACAATCCCCGTGGTCATGATTGTGACACCCTTGTTATGATCATCATAGAAGAAGATCACACTAGGTCACGATTGTGACAGTCATGTCACGATCATGATAGAAGGCAATTTTCCCAAGGCCACAATCGTGAAAGGCACTCATCGAACACAAAAATCTGCTTTTATTTTGATATTTGGAAGGTCTTTTTAGACTTTTTGGCTTAGGTAAAACCTATTTTTACCTTAAATGAAAAAAGAACTATATAAGAACATTAAATTACCCTAATGAGACCTAGCCTTCATTTGCCAAATTGATAAAGAACATAAGGAAGAGCAAGAAGGAGAGAAGAGAAGAGGAACATTTATAGACTATCCAGCCTCTCCAACCCAACGTATTAAAGTTCTTTTCTACTTTATCTTGTTTATTTATTTCATCTTGATATATGACTTGGGTTTAAGAATGTTGAACATGTTTTTAATGATGTTCTAACTTCATTTTGGGTTTGATTCTTGAATCATTTTTTAACTTATTTGCTTTTGATGTTAATGAAATGTTTGGGTATTGTGATATTTATGGTTTTTGCATACTTTGTTAATAAATCTAGATATTGAATCGCTAGTAATATGATTAGGTTAGGTAATGAGAATTAACAACCTAATAGATCACATAAATATCAAATCGGTAATTATACAAAAGGAGATCTTGGTGAAGACCCGATTATCTAATAGATCACTTAAGAACTAATTGGAGACGTAGGCTATTTTCTTTAATTTAGATCTTCAAAAGAATAATTAACCCTTCAAAATTCTAGGATCAATACCGATTAGATCAAAAGTGATTAAGGTAGCAAAATGATGATATAATGAATCCCACCTTCTCATAATTATTTGATCTTAGCTTATTGAGATTTCTCATTTGTTAAGTGGTTAGTTCTCTATTTTGATTTACCTGTGTTAATTTTCGAATTTCAATTTCAATCAATCCATACTTAATTGTTTAATTTTTTATTTAGTTTTATTTTCATTTTAATCACATTTTTATAACCTTAGACAAAGTTAGGATTCAATTAGTTTAGCTAATTCCTTGTGGGACCAACACCTTAACTACTACGTTGTATGACCCATGCACTTGTGAAACATTAAGGGTTTTATATAAGTAAAACTTTGTCAACAAACATAAAGAATTAAGTTCATCTAATGTAACATCTTGTTTTCATACAAAGGGTTAGAACCCTAGATTTATGAAAATGAGAAATAGCAATAAGAGATAGAAAAAACGCATTTCATACTCATGCATAATATTGCATACGTACACGTGAATGTGATTATTGCACACACATTACAATGATTTGTTTATGCACTCATTTGACATTTTTCAAGTATAAATAATTATTTTAATATGATTATGATATGGATAGAGAATATTTTGTTTTAAAAATTGATCTGATGAATTAAATTATTGACTCAAAATTTTTGGTGAAATTTTAAGAAATTTCTAAAATTTTGCGTATTTATGGACTAAGAAAAATGCCAAATGGCGAGACAATTGAAAAATAGTAATAGTGATAAATGTCAAATATTAGTAGAAATTTTGTTAAGTGACATCAGGATTTAATGAAAAACTTAGAGACAATTGGAATAGAAATTGGAATCAAAGGACTAGTTATTAAAAATGGGACCAAGTAAAGCCATAGGAATAAGACATGTGGCAAGTGACAAGTGGCACGCCACTCACCACACATCCATTCCACGAAAATATCTAAGTGAAAGACCATAAAACGGTCTTTCACTCATCATTTCATTGCTTATGCTTTTTCTTCATCTTCTTCATTTTCTCTCTTCTTCTCCATACATAATACTCACTCTCACCCTCAACGTTGATTTTTTCTCAACTCCTTTACTTTGTTTCTTTGAGATTCTTGTTGTCTTCTTCTTTTATCACAAAAGACCTAACCCTTCCACCTTGAATGATGATAATCGAATGATTCTTAAGAGGCTAGGGTTAAGAGTGATTTGAAGATCTTGAAGCTCAAACAAGTAAGTAGCATGTTATTCTTTTTGATTTATTGAATGAAGCCTGTTTTGATGATAGTTAAGAGTTAAATGATCATAAAATGAGGATGTGTACATGCTAAAACGTGAATAAGAAATGTGGGTAGGTTCATGTCTTGATTATATATATATGATGATTAATATGTCATAAGTTGTTATTGAGGTGATTTGACTTAGAATGATCATTGAAATGATGTAAAAATTGTGCAGAAATTTGATAGATGAATAGATGGGTTTTATGTTTTGTTTTCCTATTGTATAATATGTATCTCTTTGATTGTTATAGAGATGAGTTAAAATGAGTTTGAAGATAATGAAAACGAGTACTATGGTGGATTGAAAGGGGAAGAATTAATGTGACAGTTTAGAAGTAAAACGAATGTGATAATGGAGTAAGATTGTGTGCAAAAAATATGATGAACGTATGTATATGATATGTTCTATTTTTAGTGTTAATGATAAAACATAGAATATGATTTAATGGAAGTAGGAATGAAGAGGGAATAATGAGGACCTGAGCTAGAAATGATAGACTAAGCAAAAGAGATGAACTAGGATGAAAATGGAGTTAAATGTGTTTTGGAATATGTTAGATGGAGTGTTTTGATTGAACATGTATCTATATTTTAGACATATCTTGATCTATAAATGCCTACATGGGATTATTTTTAATTATTATTAAATTATCAAAATATGGCTACAATTTTCATGAAGGAATTGGATTTTAATTCTGTCCCTAAGAGTTTTGAAATTTGTCTTGAAGTTGAGAACTATGTGCTTTCGTGGTATGAGAATTGTTTGTACTATTTTGACTATAAATTGCATAATACAGAAAAAAATTGCATGAATTTTATGTCAATATAAACTTAAGGTATAGAGGAACAATTATTTAGAACAGGGTGTTGTCTAAATACCTCATTTTCTAGGTCATAATAGTCATACAAAACTGACCTGAAAATAGAGTTGGAAAATGGGAATGACTTTTACTTGAAATATGTTTCTTTTATGTGATGTTTCAGACAACAATTGATAAGATACTTTCCTATGATGCATTTAGGCTTGAATGAATCTTGAAATGAAACTAGTATGATGCTTGAATAAGTTATTAAATGTGTGATTGTTGAGGGTGATAATTGAGTTTATAATTAAGGAACTAGATTGAGATTAATAGGATTAAGTAAATGGCAAGATTTTAGGGCAAGAGGCATAAATTTAACTATGGATCTTGGATTAAGGCATAACTTGAAGTATGCTTTTAAAGAGGACTCCGAGTTCTACAACTTTCATGAAGACTCCAAAGAGGTATTTTTCTGTCTAAAAGGTAAAATTTTCACATTTCTATAAGTGTCCAGTGAATGTCTGCCAGCAGACATGATGTCCCTCCAAACGGACATAAGCGGATCTGGAAAGCTAGAAAACCCAAAAATGTCCTCCCAATGGACATGAATTCCACCTAATGGATATTTACTGGCCATTTGGACTAAAATTGCTCTGAAAGACAGTATATATAGGTATATATTCGCCGTACAGATATAAGGTCCGCCTAACGGATATAGATATGAAGAAATTATGAGAATGACAATGTGAAATGAATGAAAGTGATCTTTTGAATGCTAATTAGATTCAAAGGAGATGAATGATGAGTATTAAGTATAGATGAATGAGAATTGGGTATTATAAGAGCATATAATGCTAGAAAAGAAATGACG
>JANQBM010030673.1:0-10929 GCA_025594535.1 Erythroxylum domingense | reverse complement strand
TACCTTTTGGAGGGTCAAAAATAGGGCAGAAGATGTTCGATGAACAGTGACCCAGAAGAAGTTTGGGAATAGTAACATAGATGATATTTTACGATTTCCATAATTTTCTCTAAAGGGATCGGATCAAGACGCTCTTTATATGGTTTAAAATAGGATTCCAAGATCTACAACTTTCATGAAGATCTCAAAGGTCAATTCTATCTTCTGAATGATCAAAAATAGGACAGAAGATAGATATAGATGAAAATTGAAGAAGCAAAACACAAAAGGAGTTTATGAACAATAACATAGACGAAGTTCATTCGTCTGTGAACAGTAACACAGACGAATAGGATGTACAGTAACATAGAAGAAGTTCATTCGTCTGTGAAGAGCATGAACAGTAACATAGACGAAGTTTATTCGTCTGCGAACAGTAACACAAACGAAGAGCATGAACAGCAACATAGATGAAGTTCATTCGTCTGTGAACAGTAACACAGATAAAGAGCATAAACAGTAACAGAGACGAAGCAATACAGAGGAAGATGATGTCACCCAGAGGAAGCTGATGTCGTCACAGACGAAGTAATACAGAAGAAGTTTGTTCACAGAGGAATCAAAACACAGACGAAGTTTGGCTCATAGAGGAATGCATCTTGGCAACTATGCATCCTCAAAGAAGAAGATAACTGATGACAGAGAATGACTCATAGAGGATGCATTTGTATCTGTAAGATAATTTACAACAAAGAATGACTCGTAGAGGATGCATTTGCATCCTTACAGAGGAAGATGACGTCACCCAGAGGAAATTGAGGTCATCACAGAGGATACAATATAGAAGACGGAAGGAGTAGAACATTTTATCTCTCGTGCCTATACAAATTCTATACATCATTTCCATTGCTTTTACACTTCCAAACATGCAAGTATCATCTATACTACTCCCTCCTTAGCTCCAAAAACACCAATCAACTCCAAGGATCCAAAACTCACATACATACCAAAATCATAGACTACTATTTATGCTTACATGTTCTTTCTGCCTTTTCTTTCTTCTGTGATTACTTTTTAACTTAACTAACATTTAGAACCCTCATATTATCTTTTCTCTACGCTGTGACCCTTTTCATGTAGATATATGCATATACCCAACCTGCATATGCTTATCTATGCAGTGAAGTAGCATCATAATGACTTACTTGCTTAACAGGTACTTCAACACTGAAAGTGGAAGTTAACACCACAGGAAGCTGTTAAAGTGCTATTCGGTGATGAAGGTCAGGGGAGAGAGTTGCTATATGGAGTATTTCAGTTAGGAATAGAACTATGCTAGATTCTTCCTAACTTAAACAATATAATACGTGAGTTCATTCTATACCCCTCACGTGTACTATTCATCTCCACTGACTCACCATTTGTCATAATTAGAACCTGTAATGGAGCCTTCCTAACTTAAACAATATTATCCCCATGCTCCTCACTTATACTATTTTCCTCTACTGATTAACCATTCGGCATAATTACAATTTGGCATACTTACCCGAAAATGCCAAATGAAAGCATATATAATTGGATGAATGTGCCAACCGATATTTAAGTCACAATTAATTTATGTCTAACGTCCATTTATCTTAAGTCATATAAGTATCTCACACATAACTGTTCTAGCCGTATAGGTAACGAGATGTTACATTCCAAGTCAGAGATAACTCATTTTTATTGTTTAGGATGAAATAGGATTTAATGTGAAACCCTCCCCTCTCATTCCATCCTATTCTATTCCATTCCATTATAAACCTTCCTCTCAAATAATGGAATAATATTACATTCCATTCCATTTCGTTACTAACCACTCTACTAAACATAATGCTTAATTTCTACTCAAATTTAAACACTTTGAAATTTTCAACACTTTTAATCAATATTTTATTTAGTACATATGAATTATTATATGAATTCATTGGTAAATATAATGAAATACAAGTAGTCATCTTTTTATAAATTGTTATTACACCTAAAACATCATATGTATAAATCTACTAATTCATCGTTATCTTTTCACTAAAGGTTGATTTGGTCATTCTTTAACATAACAAGTTTCATAAGTTTTATACTTGATAACCAAAAGGATACATATAGCTCTATATGTAACTTTATGATTCTAATTATGTTCATTTAACTAGCATTATAAAATGATAGTTTTAGTTATCTAACATTTTATTCTTGCATATACAAATTATTTTTATAAACTTAGATTGATTACTTTTACTCAACATTCTATATCTTAAAATCCTTAAATATTATAATAATGCTAGATTCATATTTATTATGAAATACTTTAAAAAAATTACACACACACACACACACGTGATCTTTATAATATTATGTATTGGCAAGAAAAGTCATGTAATCATTTTCTAATGAAAACTATTGTCATATCTAAGTCAATGCTTTTCATTATAGTCTATATTTATGCTTTTAGTAGGTTAAAATTAAGTGGAACAATTCCCTCAAAGCACTATACCTTTTAGTGTTACTTCATATAACCTCTTACTTCATACTATCATGGTGTTGACATTTATTGTAACACCCCATATTAGGGGTTAGAATATTAAGAAAATTCAGTACAACTTATGCTTTGCATATTTGAATATTTGCTTATTGTCTATAAGCATGTTGGACACATACAACATGTATTCATGGCATTTTCGGGTAAAATGGAATTATGAAATGCGAATAAATTATGGAAATTTTATTCAGAGACTATTAGAATTATTTTGGAATTTTTGGTAAATTTTTGGAAAAATATTGAAAGTTGGACCAATCCTAGTGTGACATGTGGACCAATTAGAGATTAACATGTGGCATCATTCATTGTGTGAAAAATGGCTTGACATGTTGGTGACATATGGTAGCTTGCATGAAGGACAAATGGCTCACATGCATAGAGCCATATGTCAAATTGGCAGTAACCCACGTAGGCACATGTTTAGGTAAGGAAACTTCTACAGTTCCATGTTCTTCATTTGGGGTTGTTCTTCATCCACCAAGAACTTGATTGCTGGAATTTGAGCTGAAGCAAGGTAAGTGAAATGTTAAGTTCTAAGCTTTGTGAATGATTATGATGTTGTGATAGTGTTGGGATTAAATACATGCATGAGTTGTGTGTAAAGTTAATTCAGTAACAGTGATAGAGAGATGAGTTGATATTATTGAGCAGTGGAAGTGTATTATCGATTGCATAGAGTTGGGCAGAAATCGTTTATAGGATTTGGTGAGATCTTAGTATAGAAACGAGTTAAATGAAGTGAAAGCATAGAGAATAGTAAAAAGAAAAAGTATCAGATGAAAGATGGAAAGAAAATAAAGTAGTGAGATAAAGCTTGTGCAAGGAATCGGTTTTTAGTGTTTAAATATAGATGTGATTTATTTGCGTTGTGCTGGGCTGAAATGGAAGTAGAAAAATTGATTTAAGTGTGTTATATGTTCATTGAATCAGAGGGAAGTGAGAAAATCTGGGAAAAGAATGAGAGGAAGAAGATGTTTTAAACACCGTAAAGTTCGTCGCGGCCAACTCTTTTTAGTTCGCCGCAACGAACTCAAAGGAATTGGTTTTTGTAAAGGTTTGCCGCGTCAAACGTTTGGCTCGTCGCGGCGAAGTTTCCTGACAGCTTGCTTATACTTTGGTATTTTAGGCATAACTTTCTCTGTAGTTATCTAAATGAGTGATTTTTTATTTAGAGTAAACTAGAGACATAAGGCTACAAATTGTATGAAGAGATTAGAATCTAATTATACCTCTAAGAATTTCATAATTTGATTGTAAGTTGAGATAGGAATTTTGATGAAGCTTAAGAACATCTTGACATCTTTTGAGTATAACTTTTAGTATACTAAACCAAATTGGACGAACTTGGTATCATTGGAAACCTAAGACAAAAATGGACCACTTTATAAAAGGAAGTATTACCTAATTACCTCAACTACTTGATGAGAATAATTGAGCAAGGTGGACTCGAAAGTTGAGTGTAAAATAAATCTGGATTGAGGAATTGAGTTTGGTTTCACATGAATGATAATGTGATAAGATTAAGGATAAGAAAACCCATAATTTGTTATAAACATGCATCATACATATTCAATATACATGAATGTGCATAATTGAATTCATGATTGTGCACAATAATAATATGTGTTTGTATTAAATGTTTTAGAGGAACCCATTAAGCGACCGATTCCAGATATTGTCGAGATGTCGAGGCAATAAGCAATAAGGGAGATTTTGTAAGTAATCTTAGATGGTAATCTTTGTAAGTAATTTTAGAGGGTAAATTTTGTAAGTAATTTAAATGGTCTTATTTGTAAGTATTGTCTTATTGAATAATTGTGGGTAATTCAATAAGAAATCTAGTGAGAAATTTTGGGATAGTTTTGCTTTGACTATTTGTTTGTTATTTGACTTTAATCCGTTGAATGATTTGCAAAGTTGTTAGATTAATATGTTTGAATTTTGGCATGAAAGAAATGATTGCCCAATTTTGTTGAACATGATATGAATTTGTTTTAAAACTGTCAAGTCCTAGTCGTGGGTAAATAGGCATGCTTAGAAGGGTCTGCAGCTGCTTCTGTGAGATTTCGGTGTCTTTTGTTACTGACACTTCGGTGTCTTCTGTTATTAACAATTCGGTGGCGAGATTTCGGTCTCTTCTGTATAAGTCCCGTTACCCACTTCTGTTGATGGATTAGCAGTTATCTGGTTTTGTAATTCTGATATGTATGTTTGATTATGAAATAAACATTATTCTTCTGATTCTGAAGGGATTATACCCTCTTGTGATATTCAGTTCTATTAATTATAAGATCTGTTCTAAAATACATTATGTCTGATCTATTGTTTAGTGAATGTGTATGATATTGTATGACTCAGTATGATAAGTTGTCAGTTATCCATAGATTAGTTATTACTCACTAAGCTATATACTTAGCATGGTGGATTTGCCCCGTGTAGGTTCTGAAAGAGGAACATAGGAACTGGGACAAGACAACCGCAATGGCCAAAGGAGTCTGATTTTTGTTTTGTTCATATGTATTTTGAGATTGTTTTTGAACTTGTATTTAAAGTATATGAACCTTGAATTGTATTTGGATGGATTGTAATAACCTTAATTCAGGCTAGTTTTTGAAATTATGACATGTTTCGTATGTTTTGGAAATGTTTATTTTTGGATGCTATGCTTCTGTGAAATTGTGATGAATGTTCGTATGTTTTGGTTTTGTCTCAACTCTGTATACATGTATGTTATGTTGTCTGCGTGGCGCCCCTATATCCTCCCAGGGGGTATTAGGGCGTACACACCTTTTTGGTATCAGAGCCTGGTTTAGGCGATTCTGGTTTAACTAGCGCTTTAACTATTGCTTCTATTGAGGGTACAAGTTGTGTTTTAGCCTAATGCGGTGTCCCATGTTTTGTATATAGAATCACGATGGACAGGTCTCACGATTATGTTGACGAAGTAGCTGAGAGCAATCAGCCGGAGCAAACTTATACGGTAATATCTGGACCCTCTGGGGCCAATCGAGGTGAAGCAGGGATGCCACCACCTCCTCCATCTCAGGGAGAGGCTTTGATTAAGCTGTCCTAGGATATGATGACGTTGTTGCATCAGATGACAATACCCAAGGCTCCAATTGATTAACTGAGGAAGTATGGAGCTGAGGAATTTACTGGGACATCTCTAGAGGAATTTGAGAGAGCTGAATATTGTATAGAGAAGGTTAAGCGGGTGTTAGATGAGATCAATTGTCCAGCAGAGCAGATGGTACACTGTGCTGTCTCCCTTCTTCAGGGAGCAGCTTATGAATGGTGGAAGTTTGTTTTGAGGAGTCCTCAGTTGTCGGTGTCTTTGACTTGGGAATTCTTTACCCATGAATTTAAAACTAAGTATGTGACAGAGGCTTATAGGAAGGATAGGTGGAAGAAATTTCTGAATCTGAAGTAGAGGAGTTTGTCAGTTGCTGAGTACGACAGGGAATTTAATCGGCTTAGTAAGTATGCCCCTGAATCTTACTGAAGAGTTCCGATGCCATTAGTTCGAGGAGGGATTGCATGACTCTATCAAGGAGCATCTGGCAGCAGTTACTCTGTTGCAACAAGTTACTTACCATCAGTTGGTGCAAGCTGCGATTAAAATAGAAAGACAAGAGATGATCAAGAAATAAAGAAGTCAGAGAAGAGGCTCTACTAGAGGTGGCCATTCCTCGGGGAAACGAAGTCGGGAAGGTGCTACTTCTACACCGAAGAATGCTCAGAGATCTGTGACTAGCTAGGGGAAGGCGACAAAACTTTCCCTCTTCGGCTATTTCTAGTAAGGGGTCGTCTGGAGGCCGAGGTTCTAAACCCCCAGAGTTCCCTGAATGTTCTATACATCATTGGGGTGTTTACAGAAGGGCTACGAGAGCCTGTTTTTGCTGTGGTAGTATTGAGCATAAGATAGCCAGTTGCCCTATTAACCAAGCTCAAACATCACAAGCCAGTTGAGAGGTCTTTCATGCATCTTCTGGGAATAGAGGACGTGGTAGAGGTCAAGGAGGATCTAGGCAAAATAGACCAAATCAGAGTAACCAATTAGAAACTATGAATCGCCCAGCTATGCCTACTACTTCGGCTCGAGCTTATGCACTAAAAGCTCGTAAGGACCAGGATGCACCAGATGTTATTGCTGGTATGGTTTCTCTCTTTGATTCTGAAATGTATGCATTAATTGATCCTGGATCTTCACATTCATATATCTATGTTGGAGAAGTGTTTGATAAGGAGATGCTAATAGATCAGTTAGAGTATGATATACAGGTAATCAGTCCTCAGGGTAGTAGTGTGTTGGTTAATCAGGTATATAGGAATTGTCCAATTATGATTCAAGGAAATGAATATGTAGCATATCTGATCATATTGCCTTTCCATGAATTTGGTTTGATTTTGGGGATGGATTGGTTATCCAAGCATCAGGCAGTAATTGAATGTAAGGCTAAGACTGTTATATTTTGGAGATCTGATCAGTCTGAAGTAATATTGCATGGCGTCTGCACTAACTCCTTAGCTAAGGTGATATCTGCTATGCAAGCCCGAAAGCTTCTTAGGAAGGGTTGTGAAGCTTATCTAACTTTTGGGCTTGATTCCAAGAAGGAGGCTGGAAAACTACTTGACATTCTTGTAGTGAAGGAATTTCCAGATGTATTTCCTGAGGAATTACCTAGACTCCCTCCTGAAAGAGATTTGGAGTTATCTATTGAAGTTATACCTGGCACTACTCCTATATCTAGAGCACCGTATAGAATGGCTCCTACAAAGTTGAAGGAATTGAAGGTGCAGTTACAAGAACTTCTGGATAAAGGGTTTATTAGACCAAGTATATCACTGTGGGGAGTACCAGTGTTTTTTGTTAAGAAGAAGGAAGGCACACTGCGAATGTACATCGATTACTGGCAGTTAAATAGAGTCACAGTAAAGAATAGGTATCCGTTGCCTAGGATTGATTATCTATTTGATCAGTTGAAAGATACAGGAGCGTTTTCGAAGATAGATCTGAGATCGGGATATTATCAGCTTCGGGTAAAGTATATGGATGTATCGAAGACTGCATTTAGGAACCGTTATGGACATTATGAATTCCTAGTAATGCCATTCGGGTTAACTAATGCTCCAGCAGTATTTATGGATCTAATGAATAGAGTGTTCAGGCCTTATTTGGATCAGTTTATTGTAGTATTTATTGATGATATCCTAGTCTATTCTAGGAATGAACAAGATCATAGTGAGCATCTCTGAATTGTATTATAGACTCTAAGGGAAAGACAGTTGTATGCTAAGCTAAGTAAGTGTGATTTTTGGCTTCGGGAGAAATCATTCTCTTTCGAAGGAATTATAGTTAATCCTAGCAAGATAGAGGCGATTGTTAATTAGAAGCCACCACGGAATGTAACAGAAGTGAGAAGTTTTTTGGGTATGGCTAGTTATTACTGTCAGTTTGTTAAGGGATTCTCGGTGATAGCATAACCTTTAACTAAACTGTTATGGAAGGGAGTGAAGTATGAATGGTCTGATAGATGTCAGAGTAGCTTTGATCAGTTGAAAAATATGCTTAGTGAAGCTCCTGTATTAGTTCAACCTACTTCTAGTAAGGAGTATGTTATGTATACTGATGCATCTGGAATTGGTTTAGATTGTGTTTTGATGCAGGAAGGAAAGGTAGTTGCTTATGCCTCTAGGCAACTAAAAACTCATGAACTAAACTACCCTACACATGATTTGGAGCTTGCAACAATAGTGTTTGTTTTAAAAATTTGGTGACACTACCTGTATGGTGAAAGGTGTAGAATTTTCACAGATCATAAGAGTCTGAAGTACCTGCTTACCCAGAAGGAACTCAATCTGAGACAACGGCGTTGGTTGGAATTATTTAAAGACTATGATTATACTGTGGATTATCATCCGAGTAAGGTTAATGTTGTAGTAAATGCCTTGAGTTGGAAGACAATTTCAGCATTATCAGTAAAGCAAGGTGAATGGGAACTCGAATCTGATGGAGGTTTAATAGCTCAGCTGAAAGTAAGGCCTAAGTTGAGGCAAGAAATTTGTGATGCTCAGAGAGCTGATGATAAGTTACAACAACTTATCTTGGCTACTCAAGAAGGAAAACAGTCTGATTTTTCTGTGTATGGTGATGGTGAATTGTATTATAAGGGTCGGCTGTATGTGCCAGCTAATGATGAATTAAAGAAGAAGCTATTGTTTGAGGCCTATAATACAGTATTTACTATGCATCCGGGTGGAAACAAGATGTATCAAGATCTGAAGCAATATTACTGGTGGTCAGGTATGAAACGGGATGTTGTGGATTATGTAGCAAAATGTTTGACATGCCAGTAGGCTAAAGCTGAGCACCAGGTTCCATCTAGTTTGTTATACCCTATTTCTATTCCTCAGTGGAAATGGGATAACAATACCATGGACTTTGTCACTGGACTTCCTCTCACTCAAAGGAAGCATGATGCTGTATGGGTAATTATGGATAAGTTTACCAAATCTGCTCATTTTCTGTATGTTCGTCCTGACTATTCTTTGGATAGGCTTGCAGATTTATATGTAAATAAGATAGTGAGACTACATGGAGTACCATTATCTATAATTTCAGATCAGGATCCTCAATTTACTTCGAGATTCTGGAAATGTTTACAGAAGGCTCTGAGTAGTCAGGTTAAGTTTAGTACTGCTTTCCATCCCTAGACAGATGAACAATCTGAACGAGTTATACATATATTAGAAGATATGTTGCGAGGTTGTGTATTAGAGTTTCCCAGGAGTTGGGATAATTATCTGGCTTTGATGGAGTTTGCTTACAATAGCACTTATCAGACGAGCATTGGCATGACACCTTATGAAGCATTGTATGGTAGGATGTTAGACCCCGTTTTTAGAGTCTAACTCCTGCTTGCTTTGATACCACAACTGTTGGACCCCATTTTCAGAGTCCAACTCAGAGGTCATAAAACGTGAGCTCATTATCATAACGTGGGCGCAATCTAATGAAAAAAAACACCTTAACCATTATTACCTCATCATCATGCTTTTATCCCATAACGCATCTTAGTTATATGTAACCATAATTCCTGTTCAAAATTCATCATCTCTAATCGATGGCCTTTTCAAATATACCTAATTTCAACTCAATCTTCTCCATACGCAAATTCATATGTCCCCTCAAATTCATCCATACATAAATCATAATTCATTAACATCAAAATATAAGAGTTTTTCACAAAGCCATAAAAGCATTTCAACCCACAATACATTCATATCTTATAATCCCAAAATACAAAAGGTACTTGAACTAATAATACTCAAATGTAACTAAAATCCTCATCGTTACAAAATCTAGCTTAAAATACAAAAATATGTAACTTGAAGTGATGCCTTGACCCTCTTTATCACTCGATCTCATTTTCTTCACCTGAAGATGATATGGAAGGGGGTGAGCTTAATAGCTCGTGCGTAACAGTTTATAATAAAAGGATAAGAAAAACTTTTTAAACCATTTTACATGCCATGAAAGACTTTTACTGAGTTCATAAAACACACATTTCTCAAAATTCTTGTCAAAACTCACAATATTGCAAATCATGTATGCATTCGTCATGTCAAATAAATCATGAGCACATAAGCACATCAGAATGGTTTGGGTAAGTCCAGATTCATGACGCACTACACATTTCCATATAATGGTTCTGTATAGTCGAAAACTTGAGGGAGTCCTTGGAGGAGCTTCGTGCCACTAGCAGGCAGGCGAGAGAAGCCTATTCTTAGGTCAACGTGCACGTGACAGTTCTTGAGGGACTACCACAAACCCACATAACATGGAATTCATGAATTGAAAAAATGTTGTCCAAATATGGCAATTCTTGAAATTCTTGCTTTTCATAGGCATGAAGTATTTCGAAAACATGCTTTCATAAAATTGCTTCTTTTCCAAAAATCACATTTTCAAAATGTGTTCCTAAATCATCAACACAATTCATATAGCAAACATATACCAATTTCTCAATTCATTCAAGAAACAATAGATGCAACACTTATGATGCAATTAAAATTATTAAAATTCTTCGATTCAAAGAAAACAATAAGTGGCTTATTTACTCTATTATAAACATATGCCTAACTTGATTTCCTTGCTTATAGCTTTGCTCAAACATGTCTCTTCTCTTGTTCCTCTTGCCTCTTTGATCCCTTTATATAGTAACAAAATCCACTCATTAGGGTTTTCAATTGAAAATCCCTAAAGCACAATTACTGAAATTTGTTCTAGAATATTTGAACCCAAACATTTCCCAAATTCCATGGACTAAAATCCTTTCAAAAATCCAAATATCTCAAAATGGCCTTACCTTCAT
>JANQBM010030654.1:0-10929 GCA_025594535.1 Erythroxylum domingense | reverse complement strand
ATGTGATGTGGTAATTTACCACATCTGGACCCGTTTCTTTGGTCCGACCCGTTCTCTGGAAACGGGATGTTACAATAAATCTAGCATAATTAAAAGGATTTACATGCAAACTTATATATAGTTCGACAAAAATATTTTGAATTATGGTCAAACCTAATAATGAAATTCATAAATAGATTAATGCAATTCTAGGGGCTTAAATTAGAAAGATATTTCATTTAATCAACCGAGGATTAGGAATTAATAGTATTGAGAAAGATATTAGCATAATTAAGGAATTTTTATAATCCAATGAATTAAGAATAAATTAACTAGTGGAATCATAATTACAAGAGAAGTTTCAGAGGAATTCAAATTCCAAGTAACTTTTATATTATTAGTTGATTTTCACTCTTTGTTATTTTAGTCTTTTGATTGTGTTAACTTATTTTTTATTTTTTTCTTTTATTTGAAATCTAAATTATTATCATCACCTAAGTTGTAGGTTAGATAATAGGAAAAGATTCATTACTAGTATCCATAGTCTTTGTGGGATTGTCAATTAGTACTTTAAGCCTTATACTATAGAACAATAGGTGCATTTTCCTTAGACAATCTATATATTAAAAGAATTGAGTTATATATTACATAAGAAAGTCCACTAAGTTTTTAGCATCATTTTTTAGGACTAGGATGTTATAAAATTTTAGTTTTTATTAACATAACCTTTTATTTCCTATGAATTTATTATTTTGATCATTGATATATATTTTTATTATTGCCTTTCATAAGCTAGGTTTGTTTATGACCTAAAGCAATTCATTGGAATTAGTCAAGGGAGATCTTGAAATCGAAAGGATAACTTTGTAAAATTTCAAAACTAGGGCTGGATAAAGGGAAGAGGAGTAAGAGAGAGAATTTGAGAACATACAACTAGAAAATATGGCAGAACAGTAAATAACTATATTTGAGTACTTGAGGCCATCAAATTAGATTGGTCTAGTATCGTCAAACCAACTATTAAAGCTAATAACTTTAAGGTTAAACTAAACTTTATGCATTTAATGGAACAATTTTTTTCACTTTTATGGATTGTAAGATAAGGATCCAACTGCTTGCATCACAAATTTTTTGGAGATTTGTGATACTTTCAAGATAAATAAGTCCATTAACAATGCAATTAAGCTAAGGCTATTTCCATTTTCATTGACGAGCTAAGCTAAACGATGACTAAACTCTCTTTCTAGAGGATTGATCACGAATTAGGATTAGATTGTGCAAAAGTTTCCTCTAGTCAAATGGCAAAAATGAGGAATGACATCTCTTCCTATGTCGAAATTGAATCAGAGACTTTATATGATACATGGAAGAGACTTAAAGACTTATTAAGAAGATTCCTAGGCTATGGTCTTCCTGTTTGGTTACAAATATAGGCATTGTATAATAGTCTGAATCCTTCAACTAAATTGATAATAGATGTTATAGTTGGAGGAATCTTAAATAGCAAAACACCTTAAATAGCCTAAAAGTTGATTAAAGAGATAACTTTGAATAGCTATGGATGGAATTTAATATGAGTTAAAGCTAACAAGTTGATCAAAATTTATAATGTAGATGTAGTAACAAATTTAGCGATATAAGTAGAATCTTTTGGAAAAAAATATTAGTGGATTATTGATCACACAATAAGCAACTCAAATGATGTTATATGAATTATTTAGAGTAGAGCATGCAAGTTAAGTTTTTCAAGCCAATAAGGTTGCCTCGATCGAAAATAACCCATATAATAATACTTGCAATACAAGATGAGGAACCGCCTAAATTTTTCTTGGGAGAATAAGGGAATCCTCCACCTAGATTTTAGAAATAAAATCCTCCTCAAAAGAAAAGGCCTAGTTTGGAAGATATCATGACTAAATATATTCATTCATATGAAATTTGGTTCCAAGCTACTGAAACTTCACTAAGGAATTAAAGGCTTTTATCTACAACTTGTATAATCAAATAAGACAAATTAACACGCTAATTTCTAATAGACCACAAAGAGGCCTACCTAGTAATATTAAGACAAATTTGAAGGAGAATGTAAAGGTAGTCAAATTTAGAAGTGACAAGGAGTTGAGTATGAAAAGGAAACTAGTTGATGAGAGAAGATTAAGATAAAAATAAAAGGATAAGGAAAGAGATAAAGAAGGTAAGCAACCCAAGTTAGTGAATGAGTTCAAGCCTTATATCCTATATTCAGTTAAACTAAAGAAGGATTATAGAGATTAATAGTTTGGTAAGTTCTTAGAAGTCTTTAAACAATTATATATTAAATTACCTTTTATTGAGGTTTTTTTTTACAAATGTTAAAGTATGCCTAATTTTTAAAGGAGTTATTATTGAACAAAAATAACTTAGAGGAACTATCCACGATGACACTTAACGATGAGTGTTTGACCATCCATTAGAACAAACTACCTAAGAAGTTTAAAAGGGAAAGGAGTTTCATTTTCCTTTGCTTAATTTTTGGTTTATCAATTGAAATGGCATTAGTTGATTTACAGGCTAGCATTAGCTTAATACTCTATAAGCTATTGAAGAGATTAGGGTTAAGTGAACTATAATTAATAAAGAAGTGCATATAGTTATCTAATAAGTAAATCAAATACCCCAAAGACATCATGGAAGATTTATTAAATAAAGTTGAAACATTTATATTCCTATGTGGTTTTTTCATATTAGATATGGATGAGGACACTAAAGTACCTTTTATATTAAGCCATCCATTTTTAGCCACAGTTATGGTATTAATTGATGTAAGTGATAGTAAACTAATGTTAAGAGCATAAGATGAAGAGGTTACTTTAAAAATGTTTGAAGCTTTGAGACATTCTTTTGAACAGGACGACACTTATTACTTTTTAAATGTGTTTGATTTTGCAATAGCAGATTTTGTTCAAGAAATTATAAGTAACAACCTCTTGAAGTTATATCTGGTTAAAAAATAGTAGTTTAGTCTCTGACATAAAGATGGAGTAAGTTAATGACGGAGCATCCAGATAATAATGTTAAACAAACTCTTCTTATGAGGAAACCTAGGCTTTTTAATATGGTAATTTTGTTTAAATTAGTTATATTCTAGATTTTTAGGTTTCAGTTTCCGTAATTTAACTTATATCTATGTTAACTTTATGATTTAGTATAAATTTTCATTTGGTTTATGGTTAATAGGTTCCATTTCATCTTTAATGCATTGGATATGTTTTTTGATTTATATGTGTGAAAGCAGGTGAAAATTTGACTAAGTCAAAAAGTTAAAAAGAATAACACACTTGTCAACACAACTATGTTGATGGCTATGTTAAGCTACACATTTACTTTAACAGAGACATAATTATGCTCCACCATACAAGGAGTGTCAAAAAGTTACAGTAAAAAACATAATTATCAATATACCCATGTTGGCAATCGTATTATTAGAATATCACTAAGTCACCTACATACCCATCAACACCCTCTATTGATTTAAGTAGATAAATGATTAAGAAATAATAAATACTATAGTAACAAACATGCTCTTATTAGTGACCATATTGAATTATGTTACCTTTTTTCTTGTCTCCAAAAAGTTAGGGAATGCTTCACATATACTAACATGCCTATGTTAATGGCCATGTAGATTTAAAGTTTTTAAAATTTAGTTTCAAAACAGTTGTATTAAGTGCCAACAAATTTATGTAATTTATCATTTTATTTTTGTTTTAATATAATCTAAATACATGCCTATGTTCTATGCCATATTACATTATGTCATAGCACGCCTGAGATACACACCTATATAAAAACTATATATGCTTATGTTATAGATCAACACATCTATGTTATATCAAACTAACCATAAATTTCTTAACATGGGACAACTACATTATTATCTCCTATATTAAGTAAAATCTTCCTTTAAGTCACGTCTCACTACCCAAAACTTCATTTTTCACTCTCTCTCATTTTTTTCATTTAGGTGATGATCTTATACCTCTATAGTGTGAAAAAAACATCTCCCAACCTATTCCTTTTGAGATTTCATCAATTTAAGGTATGTTTTGAGCTTTTTTTCAATTATTAAGTTGTTGATTGTTTTTTCATAAAATTTTCATGCAAGAATGGGTATTTTGGTTATCATGGAGATGTTCACGATTATCTATGTGATTGGAAGGGCTTGACTGATATTCTTAAGCTATTTTACATTATCGAAATCAATTTTTTAGGGATTTTGAGTTATTTTGGCTTTATCCTTGTTATTTGAATCCTTGAGGCTATTAAATGGTTTTTTATGAATTCAGTTGTTAAATTATTTATGATCTGCATGTTTTACATTTTTATTGAGTTTTTGTACTGTTTAATTGCTAAATGTTTAGGTAATTTTGTTTTATTTAAGTTTATTTTATTTAATTAGGGTGTTTATATAAATAAATTGCAATTTGTATAGATAATGGATATTAGGGGAGTACTGTTGAGTAATTTGGATGTCTTAAAGTTATTAATGATGTTATATTAAATATTTTTAGATTAATTTGTGGTTTATTGTTTTGTTTGTGTTTCTATTATTAATCCACAATAAATTAATTATGGCATTATTTTATGATGTTTGATTTTCATAGTTTGATTAATGTATATTATACCCTTGTTTTAACATATTTTATTATTTTATATTTTAGGGAATAATGAAAAAGAGAGCAAACGCGCCAGATTAAGGGCAAAAACAGGAAGTACTAAAAAAGAGACAGAGGAGTAAGGGTAATTCACAATAACCACCTACACCACCTATGCTTGTGACATATCCTATGTTGCACTTCACAGCACTGACTCACGTTACACAATTTGTGAGGTTAAGGTTGAAGCCTTATAATGAGAGCAAAAGCATTAATTAGGTAGTGTTAGACCAAATTAGGCTTGTTTAAGGAGTCCATGAGTTGATGAAATGGATAGGATTGGTTTTTTACAATCAAAGAGTTTACATGCAGAGAGTTAACCCTAGAGCTCCTTACCACCTTCATGATAGAGAAGCAAGATTACACCTCGGTCATTGATAACATATTACAATTCTAGGTGCTCAGAGAGATGCATAGTATGAGCTACATAGGTTTTTACTATGCCTTATCTTGTACTTAGAAGAATACATCACGAACGATGAGTATGTTACATCATCAATGCACTTCCTAGTAAGATTTACATATAAGACATTATGGTAGGACATCAGCCATAAATGGTAGTATGATTTGATAAGGTCCAAAGTGATGCAAATGATATCTTTTATAATGAGATACATATACATATTAATTAGTCAGACGATTGGCAAGAGAGGAGACAACTTCAAAGTAATAAGGAAATCTAGCATCTTTTATCTCTATAGTATGGTATAGAAGATTCCCATCCACCTTAGGTATACCTTGTCCTAGTTCTTCAAGCATCAAACATATGACACCAAAGTGGGAGCCATATATGTGAGGCCATATATAACCAGCTAGTTCAAGGTGTGGGACTATAAGAGTGCTTACCTACGATGACACTAACGTAACAAATGGTGCCTATTAATCTCGAGACATTAAGAGCGATAAGGATAGTTCGGAGCAGGCCATGTTAGTAGGGACATATGTAAAACCTCAAAACTTTCCTTTCATTGAATATAAATTTTTATGTTCAGTAAATAGTGTTTTTTGAATAAATAATGAATTTATATGGGACTCAACCTCGAAATAATGAAAAATATCTGGAATAAATATTAGATTTTAATTATACTGAAACGGATCAAAAATAAGTCCTATAGGATGATTTCGAGATTTTCAAAAGTTTAGGACTAACATGCCCTTTTTGGAAAGTAATGGGTATTAATGATTTTAAACCCATTCAAAAAATTTTAAAGCATCCAATCAATAAGTATTGACCATAATTAGATTATTTCATGGTCAATTCGATAGTAAGAAGGATGCAGAATATTTTTGGAATTTAAGTTGGTTAGTTGATGAATTAAATTCAATAAAGAACAATTTGGTCATTTTACATGTTAGTAAAGGGAAATTTAGTCTTTTATATGTCGTTATGGGTAATTTGGTTATTTTACACGGTGTTAGTGGAATAATTAGTTATTATAAGAGAACCAATAGGAAGGCGAAGTGTGGAATCAATTAAATGAGCATTAAAAAGAATAAAGCCAGACTTTTGTCTTCAATTGAACATAAACATGAGAGACCAAACAAATGGGATAAAAGAAGAGAGAAGAAGGGACATTCAGCCAAGGAGGGAGAAGAAGAGTGAAGTTATCATTTTTCATGGTTTTGGAGCATAAATTGGAGAGACCTTGATCAATTGGAGGTACTAGTCAAATACCAACAGATTGGAAGATAAATTGGTAAGTTTTCTTAACCTAAATTTCTAGTTTTGGAGATTTTTAGTGGGATAGATTTATGTAAGATAAATGTTAATTTTTGACTTGCTAAGGAGTAGATAAATAAGTTTAGAAGCATATAAGGGATGAATATGACAAAAGAAAGAATTATGTTTAGTGAATGTTTGTATTTGGTTCTCCGATCAATTGAACCAGATGTCTAGTTTTGACTATAACTTGGCCTACATAACTCCAAATTGGGTGATTAAAATTGGAGGTAAACCCTAAGACATATTACTAAAAATTGTTAGAAGAGACCTTGAACTAGTTTTGGCTGAATAATATTGGAATATGAGACTGAAAATGTTGATCTGGTGCTACCCCTGTGTTAGAGTAACTTGTAATGTTTGTTGCATGTTTCTCAAATTAAAACTTCACATGGTCTGATTGTTAATGATATGGAAACTAGAGAGATAGGGTAACGAATGTCTAGAAGACCTTAAAGCCTAATTTGAACGTTTGCTATGTGAAAAGTAAGGAACAACTGTAGATATAGCTTCTGGACATAGGCCATAACTGTGACTCATCATGCATTATCATGATATAGTGAATTAAATTGAGTGAGATAGTATATTGAAGAAATTGATAAGTTATAATGAGTAAAAATATGATTTTAAGTGACTTTTGAAGTTAGAATTGGAAACAGATATCAAGAGGTTAGCTTTCGGTAGTAAACAGAAATATGATTAGTATACGTGTTACGCGATTAAATACTAATCTCGAATTCGGTTAAACCAAATTTATAGTTTTAATGTCTTATTTTTGAATTTCTAAATAAATGACTAAGTGAAATGCGCCTGTGTAGGTAAAGGAAAGGCATAAAACGCATAAGTGTAGTTGGCAATAAAGTTGCTTAACGGTGAGTGCATTTTAAATGTATTCTATGAAAATGATTTCTATTCTATCGTGAAGTGAATATGGATTATGAGTTTTATGTGAATGATGCATTATAAGTGACTATTTCTAGTACTATTTTATTTTTTTAGCAATATATGAATTGAAGTTTGAAAGTTAAATCTTATATGGTTTGAGATTATATTAAGATTCTGTTATTCGTTGATAAAAAGGAAATGGTTTTTAGTCTATAGTATACCGATAGGTTTTAAACATATTAATATACCGGTGTATAACGGTTAACCTAGTACTAGTAAGCAATGTAGAACCAGCTCCGTAACTAGTGGTTGACCAGTTGCAGATAAGCAATGGAGAACTAGCTTCGTAACTACTGGTATATAGCGATTAACCTAGTACGGGTAAGCGATGTAGAGCCAGCTCTGTAACTAGTGGTTGACCAGTTGCGGGTAAACGATACAGAACTAGCTCCATAACTACTGATGTATAATGGTTATTCTAGTGTGGGTAAGTGATGTAGAACCAATTTCGTCATTAGTGATTAACCAGTCGTGGGTAAGCGATGCAGAACCAGCTCCGTGACTTTATGCCTGAGGGTACCATATGGCAAAGAAGTTAGTGATAAGCTATGTCATGTAAGAAATTGATGAAATTTTTAATGTCACCGCTATTTATTTGAAAAGTGATTTGAGAAAATTGATTTTGGGAAGCATATATGTTTTATATTAAATATTGAATTATGAAAATTGAGATGAATTTGTTTTAGGGAGTTTTAAATAGTTAAATATGATTTGAATAGAAATTCTTGCACTCACTGAGCTCGTTTAGCTCACACTCTCTTTTCATATTTTTAAATGAAACCTCCCAGGTGCATGCTCAGAGGTTTCAGTAGCAAACACTCCACCTCACGACTAGTCAATTTTTTCACGTGCTGCTGTGTAGACATTTTTGCCTTGTAAATATTTTTGGGAACATTTACATCTTTAAGAATATGTTTTGAACTATATTTTGTGTAAAGAATGTTAGAGTAGTGCTCTAAACACTACAAGAAATAGTGAATTACAAACAGAAATTACCGACGGAATCGACAAATATACCGTCGGTATACCAAATTACCAACGGTATAAACCGATGGTAAAAAATGTCGGAGATTCGGCAGTAGCTAAATTCACCGACGAAAAGTCTCCATACCGTCGGTAAAATTACTGACCGAAAAGATAAACCGTCGGTAACATCAACGGAAAAGTTACCGACCGTCGGATTTATTCCTTCGCTAACTTCACCGACCGGTGGCTTACCCGTATGTAAATTTAGCATCGGAATGTTTCTAATACAGTCGGTAAACTTACCGACGGTAAGATTGTCCGTCGATAAATAAGTCAATATTACCTACGGAAAATACTTTCCATCGGTATCGTATTTAGACAATTACCGACAGAAATATTGCATAGTTTCGTCGGTAAAATTTTGTATTAAATTTTTAAAAAATATATATTTCCATTATATTTAAATTATAATCGTCTTACAATTTTATTAATAATATATATTTAATTAGATATAAATAGTTAAATAAAAATTTTAATTAATGAATATAAATTAAAATATCTTAATTAATAATAAAAATGTTACATTACAATAATATCTGTAATACAAAGTAAATGACCAATACTATACTACTGATTAGAAGCAGGTGGATCATCTGGTAGGTGCGGTGGCCTGCTGTTCTTGCCCTTCAGTTCATCGAGCTCCTGACACATCTGAGCGTATAAATTTAACGCTTTTTGTTACGCTACTATCGTCTTGTGCATCTGACGCATCTGTTCCCGCGTCTGTTACAACTCGGTGGACAATGTCTTTACTGTGCTCTCAAGCGCATCCACCTTGTTAGACTGCCTAGCAGATGCAGCTGTACTCAACGTGGAGGATTGCGAATAATAAGTATTCACTACAAGAAAAACGTCGTTTTGCGACAGAAATTACCGACGGAAAATATTAATTTTCCGTCGGTATGTAGTATTAGCAACGGACTTTACCGACGGACAAAGGCATTGTAGAAACGGCCATAGCTAATAAATATCGACAGAAAAAAATTTTCCGTCTGTAAATTTACCGACGGAAACATGTAAACTGTTGGTAAATTTACTGACGGAAAATTATTTTCCGTCGGTAAATTTGTCAACGATTTACATTTTTTCGTTGTTAAATTTACCAACAGAAAATCATTGTCCATCGGTAAATTTACCAACAGTTTACATGTTTCCGTCGGTAAATTGATCATAATTTTTTTAATAATATATTGTCAATATCGTCAATAAATTTTATTTCATGATGTTACAGTGGAAAAATACCTCAACCAAAGTAGAGATGACGGTAGTTGGAGACACGATGACGGTAGTCGGAGACACGACGACGATAGCCGGAGATATTTCATTAAACACCTTTCATGCATAAGAAATTCATCCCAACATCACAACTAAAATCATGTATTATCCCTTTTATCACTAACATTTATACTTAAAGTTGTTTTTCAATCACAAAATGCACAAATAAACGGAAGTAATCAAATACACAAATTAACTTTCATCCAATATACAAGAAAACACATGACAGTAGTTGCAAAAATACCTCCACTAAAGGACACGATGACAATGTCTGGAAAAGACAACACCGATGAGCATAAGAGGAGTCCACAATAGAGAAACTGGAGAGGAGACGCAGTAGTAAGAAGGAAGAAGAAGACACAGCAGAAAGAAGGAAGAAAAAGATGCAGGTTGGGGAGGGGGGACGTCGGATGAGTTTAAATTTAAAGAAAATTTACCGACGGCAATTTCTGTTGGTAAACTCAAAATTTTATTATTCCGCCAACAATTCCCGCATTTTTACGGACGAAAATTTCCGTTGGTAAACTAAAAATTTTTTTATTCTGCCAACAATTCTCGCCTTTTTACCGACAGATATCATATACCGTTGCCAAATTTATCGCAAACATCTTATATTGTCGCTAAATTCCATCGCAAAATTTGTCGGGATGATTTCCCTCCATATTTAGCGACGGATAATATTACCATCGCTAAACGAAAAATTTCCTTGTCAACTTTAACAACGGAAATGGACTTTCTGTCGGTAATTTGCAGCGATAATTTTTCGTCGATAATTTTTGTCGCTAAATCTGCCTTCTTTACTGACGAACATCTTATACCGTTGTTAAATTCCATCGCAAAATTTGTTGGGATGCTTTCCCTCCATATTTAGCGACAGCTATTACTACCGTCGCTAAACGAAAATTTTCCTTGTCAACTTTACCAACAGAAATGGACTTTTCGTCGGTAAATTGCAATGGTAATTTTCCGTCGGTAATTTTCGTCGCTAAATCCGCCTTCTTTACCTACGGACATCTTATACCGTTGCTAAATTTCATCGCAAAATTTTCTGGGATGATTTCCCTCCATATTTAGCGACGGATATTAGTATTTTTGCTAAACGAAAAATTTTTCATTAACTTTACCAACGGAAATAGATTTTTTGTCTGTAATTTGCAACGATATATTTTCAATCGCTAATGTTCCGTTGCTAATTCTTACTTTTCTTGTGGTGATTCGCAAATGACCCTAGTCCGAATATCCTCCCACGACGATCCCTACCACCAACTGCTTCCAAGTAACTGTCAGTCT
>JANQBM010030643.1:0-10931 GCA_025594535.1 Erythroxylum domingense | reverse complement strand
GGATGTTTTAGTAATTTAATTGAAATTAAATTCTAATTTCAATTAAACTTTAATTAGAATTACAAATAATTCTTATTCAATACCAATTATGTCCAAATAAAATTCAATATCTCATATTGATCCTTATTTATTAAATATCTCATTTAATCATAAAATTTCTCAAAATATCTCATATTCAATCATAATTTTTTTCAAATTTTATAATCAAGTCTAACTTGATTAAATTAACTTTGCTCCCTTCAACTCATCTTATATGCGAGACCTATTAGGTTCTCAAATATGTTGGCAATGATTATTAATTATAATTCTAATTCATAATTAGAATTAGATAAATTAAAAGTTCTTTTAATTTACCTTTAATTTGTCTTTAATTCTCTATTTAAATGATTTATAATTATAGATCAAGATTTGCGTCTAGCAACGCATCATGATAACCTAAATATTTAAGAATGTCAAAGTAGTTTTGATTAACCTTTATGTGCATGATATTTTTATATAATTCAATCCTTTCATCATACAATGCTCCTATTAGACATAGAGCATGGAATTAATGTCTACGCTATTTTGAGTCTAATCATATTAGTTCTCTGCCATTAACTATTGATTAAGTTAATGATACTTGTAAACTATTTATAAAACGTCATTATACCTTAGCCAAGGATTTCCTAAATAAATGCTAATCGAGAACAACGGAACATTCTCCGTAATTACTTTAGGGTGATAATCCTATCTTGATCACATAACTATCTCCATATAATTCATGCTACATCTAATGACTACCAATTGAACAACCCATGAATAAATAGGTCATAAATAGTATCAAAGCGTAGCAATCCCTATATAAGATAACTTTAGTGATCTCAAATCAAAGGATCACTTATACAATCATCATAATGAGAATTCCATAGACATATAAGTAATGTTCCAAATAGATTTCTCATATCGGGTATGTTCAATGAACTTGTTCTCTAACAAGAACTCACATGTTTGTTTAAATATCTCTATATTTTAGCTTATAAGATTGACTACTTCCTTTATAAGAAAAATTAAAATGTATGCAAGTCTTTTTACATTCTATTAATGTCCAATCTTAATAGAATAATGATTAGGAGCATTTCGGGATAATACATAAATGCAATATGAATCTCATAAATATGATCTCATTGTAATTTCATTTACTATGATAATTATTCCATGCACTTTATCATATACATTTAACTATATACAAGATAAAGAATGTCTTTAAATAATTTGTCACTAAACTACAACCAAAGCGATTGGCTGTAGGGTATAAACCAACAATTTTAAATTAATTATTTAACTTTCTTTATCTCATTCTTTTAGTGGTTATGTTTTCTGTTTGTGTGTGTGCTAATCCTTTAAATTATGTTTTAAAGTCATTAAATAGTAATAAAAATATGAAATCAACAAAGTTGACAAATTCTAAATGACAATGAAATTAATGTCCAATTTGTATACGATAGTTGGATTTATATATGCTCCTAATTCTTTAAACCATATTTTAATTTTTTTTATTCTTCAAAAATAGAAAATTGTTTTTTGAAATTAATAAATATTAACAAAGAAAAGGATATTAAGTAAATAATGAAAAAGTGAAATAATGTTTTGAAATTAATAAATAGTAGTAAAAAAAAAGAACATTGACAAAAGGAAATTATGTTTTCAAATTAAGTAGCAATAAAGAAGAAGTCATTACTAAATAAAGTAAATCTACTATTAGGATCTTTATACCTTTTTGTTGACTTTTACTACAAAGACTGATGACACTTAGTTTTTGATTTTCCAGAATGTAAAAGTAGCAGAATGTAAAGAACACAATATTTACTTGGTTCGATAGCTAAAATGCTATCTACATATAAGGATCTCACAATTTGTGGTTCCACTAGCTTCAAGAAAAGAATGGTTACAAGATATGGAGTGTTTCTAAAACACTTGTAAGCGTTCGCTCAAACTCCCTAGTACTCTAGCAATCTCTCTAACTTTTTCTCTCTTGAAGTAGATAATAATTTGTGTGTATATGTAATGTGTGTGTATGTGACTCCGATTACATATATTTATAGGCTATTGAAGAAGTTACAAGCATTCTATTTTTAAGTCCACGCCTATGAGTCCATGCCTTTGTTTATTTAGCTTGTTCTTTTCACGTGTCTTTCGCATACACTATCCATGCGCTTCACTTATATGCATATACTCTTCTGTTTTGCATTTTGTTTCTTAGTCATATATCATTTATCCTTCGTTTTCGAATTTTCCAGACACACTTCACACACTATTACACACCTACCCCAAATTCCCAAATTATTTCTTAGGTTAATGAATCTTCGTTGGGGGTTTATGGAGAACTTGTGAATATCTTTCACATTTATTCCCTCCTTCTTTATTAATCTTCACGTAGTTCATCAATTTATGGGTGATTTAGAAACAAAACCTTAGATTTTACTGAAATCATGAGATTAAGTGAGAGGTGTTCAACGGTTGTCGTCTTCAAGGGGCTTCAATTATCTGTAGATAGTCTCTATAGAAAGTGAACTTCCTTGGAGTGATTGTCTTAGTACCAAAATTCGAAGGGTTGATGTCACTCGCTATTTTCTCTAAAATGAGCAGTCCTTAAAAGATTCTATCTTTGATGAAGTGGAGCCTCACATCGATGTGCTTGGACCTCTCATGCAAAACTAGATCCTTATTGAGGTATAGTGCACTCTAACTGTCTGTGAATATTGTCGATATTATGATGTTGATGTTGATTTCTTTTAAAATACCTGTTAGCCATGATAGCTCCTTTACTCCTTCTGTAATAGCATAGTATTCTACCTCTATAGTTAATAGTGAAACTACTGATTGTTGTTGTGCTTTCCAACTGATTGTGTTTCCTGCTAATGTGAAATAATTTGCTGAAATTGATTTTCTAGTATCTTTATCTGTTGCATAATCTGCATCCACAAATCTATACAAGGACATTTGATTGCATTTAGCTAGTTCAACTTTTGAAAAGCATAATCCATAATTTATTGTTCCAGCTAAGTATCTAAGAACACTCTTCAGCCCTTGCTAATTTTCAAAACCTGAATTGGCCATAAATTTACTTAGAATACTAATTGCATAGGCTAGGTTAGGTCTTGTACATAGCATTATATACATTATGCTCCCAACTCCAACATCATAGGGATAGTGTGCCATAGCTTTTTGTTCTTCATTTGTCTTAGGACTTTTACTAGAGATCATCTGAAGGTGTGATCCTATAGGGATAGAACTTGGTTTTTCTTGTTCCATATTGAACTGAGAAAAAACTTTTCTGATGTAGTTCCTTTAAATGAGCCATAGCTTTCCTTCCCTCCTGTTTCTGATTATCTGCATTCTTAGAAGCTTTTGTACTTCTCCCATATCCTTCATCTCGAAGTGTTTGCATAGTGCATTCTTTAACTCTTCAATTTTGCTTAGATCCTTTCTAGTAATTACTAAGTTATCCATATAGACTAGCATAAACACTGATTTTGTCTCTCCTATAGGTCCTTATAGTATAGGCAGTGATAATATCAACTTCTAGTAATCTTCATACTAGCAACAACCTCATGGAATTTCTTATTCCACTACCTAGGCACTTTTTTTAACCCATATAGGGATTTCTGTAATAGGCAGACATAATCTAGCTTTTCCTTATCCACAAAACCAACAGGTTGCTTCATATAGATAATTTCCTCAAGCTTTCCATATAGGAACTTGACTACCTCCTTATAGTCAACTACCTCCTTCTGCTTATATCCCTTGGCTATAAGCCTAGCCTTGTATATCTTAGGTTCTGCTTCTGTAATTCCTTCTTTAATCTTAAACAACCATCTATTTTCTATTAACTTTGTTTTAGGTGGCTTAGAAACTAATCTCTAGGTCATATTCTTCATTAGAGAAGAACATTCCTTCTTACAAGCCAACTTCCACTATTCAACATCCTTTCTGTTCATAGCTTCTTCATAGGTTTCTGGTGATCTACAATTTATAAATTTTACAACAAGACACGCAAATTCGACAAAGTTAGAGCCAACGTACCATTTATTAGGAATTCTCTGTCTTTGTTGCCCATCTCTAGTGAGTTGAAAGTTTTGTAGAGCTTCATGTGAGCTATCTGCAGCTGTTTGTGAGGCTCTTTCCTCACTTTCTCCTTCTGTTTCATTAGTCCCATATTCATAATGAATAGGGCCTTGCAAAGGTTTATCATTATGAGATTGTGTGTCGCCTTCTTCTACTTCTGTTTCTGGTGGCATATAGAAGGGGACTAAAGTATTTGATGATCAAAGTCACTTCTGAACTTCCTCTTATAGTGTAGAGTTTACATGATTCCTGGACAATAAAGGAAACTCATTTTCCTTAAAGATAACATCCTTACTAATAATGGTTTTGAAATTACCCTGTTGAAGCAATAGGATTTTGTAGCCTTTAACTCCCTCTGGATAACCTAGGAATACTCCTTTTATTGCTTTAGCTTCCATCTTACCCTCCTTTTGATATGCGTAGGCAGTACATCTAAAGGCTCTTATGTGTGTCAAGTTAGGCTTCTTCCCATTCTAGAGTTCTTTACTCATTAGCAAAGGTAGGTAATCTGTTTACTAGGTAGGCTGTAGTCTTAATTGCTTCCCCCTACAGAGATTGTGACCACTCCAATGATAGTAGCATATATCTAGTCTTTTCTAGGAGTGTTCTGTTAAGCCTCTCAGCTACGTCATTCTGTTGAGGTATTGCTCTAACTTTTTTGTGCCTTTGTATGCCTTTCTTATTACATTAGTCTTCAAATTCCTTATTGCTATATTCCAGTCCATTATCTATCCTTAGGCATCTCAATTTCTTTTCTATCTAATTTTCCATTAATGTATGCCACTTGATGAAGATTTCTAATGCTTCATTTTTCCTTTTCATAGGATAGACCCAACATTTCCTAGACTTATCATCTATAATGGACATGAAAAATTCCCTCGTGCAATGGACACTTGAGCTGAACCCTAGAGATCATTGTGAGCATATTCCACGATCTCTTTAGCCCTCTTTTCCCCCTTTCGGAAATTAGTTTTGTAGTGCTTTCCTAGCACATATGATTCATAAAATTCCATCTTCTTTATGTCTTTTTCTTAAATCAGTCCCTATTTAGAAAGATGCAACAAACTCTTATTCCCTGCATGTCCCAACTTTGAGTGCCATTACTTAGTTGAATCAGGCTCTCCATGTCCATTAGCTAGGTTCACTTTAGTAGTGCCTATTACATAATAGAGCCCACCTCTTTCAACTACTCTTATGATCACTCTTCCTTCCTTTAGGATATCTCTAATTCCATCTTTAGATCTAATATGAAAACCTTGCTTATGAAAGATGCTTTCAGATATGAGGTTTCTTCTTACTCTAGACATAAATCTGACATTGGTTAAGATCATTTTCTTTCTATTAAACATATTGATGGAAACAATTATAAGACCTTCAACCTGTTGTTATCCCGAGTCTGCCATCTTCACCTTAGCATTCACTAGTTCGAATGTGGTGAACCAATCTCTATGAGGAGTGACATGCATTGTACAGCCTGAGTCAAAGATCCACTCTATGCTGAGATCTTCACTCTCTTTTGTAACTACTAGCAGCTCATCCCTACTAGATTTTTTAGGTTTTTGTACATTTCTAGCATCTCCACCTTATGCAGTCTTGTCTCTTTTCTTTGATCTGCAGTCTCTGGCAAAATGCCCCTCTTTATCACTGTAGAAACACTTCTTGCCTTTAGTCTTTTTCTTCTTTTTTGCATTATCGTTGGACTGTTGTCTTTACCATTCCTTTATACCAATTTCCTTAATCACCTTTTCTTGAATGGATTATTATCCATTATTTCTTGTATTAATGAGTCCAACACCCTTTTGATAGTGAGAGATTCTCTACTGGCATACTTAATCACCTTCTTGAAGGCATTGAAAGCTGAGGGTAGGGTTTTTATAATTACCACTGCTTGGTGGTCTTCTGAAATCTTTTCATCTGTAGCTTCTAAATCTTGCACTAATTTAAAGAAGTAATCCCGATTATCATCAAGAGAAACAGTAGTATTCATTTTATAATTGACCAGATTATGCAGCAGAGTCATCCTGTTAGGCAAACATCTTTTAGCATAAAGTTCATCAAGTTTCATCCACAATTTCTTTGCAATGTTACAATTCTGCACTTTTCTAATTTCTGTAGATGATAAATGAAGCATTAACTTGCAATGTGCAAGTCTTTTCAACTTCAGCTTCTTAATAGGATATGTGTCTATATCATACTAGTCTTCAATTACACTATAACAGTCATAAGATTCTAGTAAGGCTTGTATTTGAATTTTCCATATTGTAAAATCTTCCTTACTAATGAACACATCCATTTCTTTGCCCACCATTTTATCATAGAATATAAAAGAAGATAAGAAAGCAATATTCTTGAGACCAGAAAACTGGTATGAAGATTTAGGCTTACCAGTGTGATGTTACCTTTACCTTCTTAATGAGTCTTTAATACTTGAATGCTCAGAATGCTATGAATTGGCTCTGATACCACTGATGTTAGGATCTTTATACCTTTCTGTTTTTTTACTATAAAGACTGATGACACTTGGTTTTTGATTTTGTAGAATGTAAGAGTAGCAAAAAGTAAAGAACACAATATTTACTTAGTTAGATTGCTTAAATGTTATCTACATACAAGGATCTCACAATTTGTGGCTCCACTAGCTTCAAGAAAATAATGCTTACAAAAGATGGAGTGTTTCTAAAACAACTGTAAGAGTTCCCTCGAACTCCCTAGTACTCTAGTAATCTCTCTAACTTTTTTCTCTTGAATTAGATAACAATTTGCATGTATATGTAATGTGTGTGTATGTGACTCCGATTACATGTATTTATAAGCTATTGAAGAAGCTACAAGCATTCTGTTTTTAAGTCCAAGCCTGTGAGCCAATGCTTTTATTTATTCGGCTTGTGCTTCTCACTGTCTTTCACATGTGCTATCCACATGTTTCACTTATATGTATTTCCTCTTCTATTTTGTATTTTGTTTCTTAGTCAGATATCATTTCTCTTTCTTCTTCGAATTTTCCAGACACTCTTCACACAATATTACACACCTACCCTAAATCCCCAAATTCTTTCTCAGATTGATGAATCTTCATTGAGGGTTTATGGAGAACTTGTGAATATCTTTCACATCTACGTATATTCATCACTTATTGTTCTCATAAATTATATTTTATTGAATAAAAACAAAGGTCACTTATTAACATAATTTCTATGAATAAAACAATCTACTTGAAGAACTTCATAACCCAATAGTTAGATACAAAGATTCAATGCCTGAGAATCCAACTCTAGTTGCCAAGGCCAAGAATTCCTTTTTGGTTTGGTCTTTTCCTCCTTGACTTTATGTCGTCATAAGCATATCCTATTGAGCCATACATTTTTCAGTGGCACTAGTTTTAGGCACAACTGGTAAAATACCTTCGATCACAATAACCTTTCCATTTTTAGGAATGGCTTTGTAGTAATTTTGCAACAATTTAAGACACTTATCATTGCACCAATCATGATGTATCCACTGCCAAAGATGGTAGCTTAGTTGATTTTCTACCTGTAAGTTGTAAACAAATTGAAAATAGTACTAGCATAGTTTTTTACCTTCAGGTAAATAGCATCTCCCTTTGGAACACTTTGAAACATATCTCCTTTAACATGTTCAACACCTATATAGTACATGCACAAAGTTAAGCGTTAGATATACTATGCACGTAGATTATTGCATAAAGATGTCTCATTTTATCGAATCTTCAAACATAAGTTGTACTTTGATAATTTAGTGACTAAAATATTGGGCATTAATATTAGTACTTAAAAAAGAAATAATTATACCAGAGTAGGTTAGAGCTCCTACTATAGCACAAGGCAAGTCAAAATTGATACCCTTGATATGAGGATATTTGGAAGTTATTGCATAGATTGTATGTCCTAAGCCACCACCGACATCAACCAGCTGCTTCAAATTCTCAAATCCTTTGTATGATTCCAGGATATTTTTGGCAATTAAAGAAGTGGAATTGAACATTGCATTGTTTAGAACCTTGTTGAATAGAGGGTCCAGCGCAGGGTATTCAAAGATACTCATCCTATGAGTCCTATTAAATGGACTTCTTTAGTGCATAGTTTTAGTTTATAGTTTTAGTATTAATTTATAATATCATTTTAAGTTTAAGTCAAATAAGAAACTTTTAAAAAGATAATACACCTTATTAATTTATGAATCATTAAATTAACTTACTAATTTAAATTTAAATTATTATTATTTATAAAAATCATTATGAATATAAAACACAAAATGATAAGAATAATTCGAAAAATCGCAGCACCACAACGAGTAAGTGTTCAATTTTAATTTTAGTAGTTAATCAATGTTGGACAAGAATGGGGGCACTGACATTGGTTTTATACTAGTTAGATTTTCAAGTTAAAAGTAAGCTAGCATTGATGTTAAGTATGACATATACCTTAGACTCGTGGCATAATTTATTATGATATGTGTTAATAAAGTTTTAGCTTCATTAGAAATATGTGGAAATAGAGTTCGAGTGATCTTAAACTTTTGCAAAAATTAAATGTAACTTTAGATTCTAAATGATTAGATAAAGATTTACAAGGTCAAATATTTGGGAGATTGAGAACTTTGCTTTCATCTATTCCTTTTTTGTCATATTTCTTCCAGTAATAAAACAATTTAGTTCATATAATCAATTGAACTATGTAAACACTTGTGTTTCTACTTCATTTCTTTTCTTCCTATATTGCTTTTATTTGTGTAATGATTAGCGCTAGATTAATTAGTATCTCGATATTATGCCTAATATTTTTCCATTAAGATGTCTCTTCACATGTGTGATATTAATTAATTTAATAGATAAACTAATTTCAATATATGAAAGGTAAAGAAAAGTGCATTTTTATTTAACAGGATACGTAATAGCGTTAAAAGGAGAAGAAAAATTGTTATAGAATTTTGGGCATCAGATAAGAAAGAGATTATATCAAAATGTATGAAGTAAAACTATTGAGTTTAAGAGAAAAGATGTTAAGAGAAGTAGTTGATGGAACAATGATTAGTTTATTACGAAAAAAGTTCAAAAGTAATTGTAACAATAATAAAAAAACAGCAACAAAACCAACAACAATAACAACAACAACAATAACAACAACCTAGTAAGAATCCTTCAGATGTTTGGTCTAGAGAGGTCTAGAAGTACAGTAGCCTTACTCCCAACTAGTAAAGAGGTTGTTTCAAATTTGAAAGTAAGTATTATAAGAAATTATTTACAAATTGTTTAAAAATATGAGAGTAAATATTAGAAGAAATCATTTACAAACCTTTTCTATCAAAAGCAACATTCATATACCTTAAAGATGAAAAAAACTAAATAGAAAAAAGATCACATTGATAGTTTTAATTAGAACATCTTGGATTTATGATGTTTGAATGTTAAAATTTAGAATGAGGATTCTACCATAATCTCTTTTTTTTGTTCCTTGGCTAAATCACATGAAAATTTTATTGATATTTTGTTGTATGGGAGATAGATTATTAACATTGTGAAGGATGTCTTATAGTCTAAGAATTAAAGAAAAAATTCTTTAATTATTTTGAAGCTAGATCATATTTGGGTCTATTTATGAATAGAAAAAGGAACAAGGAAAGAAATTTTAAAATAAGAATAAGCCATAATCTAAATCAAAAGATAAAGCTAATTGATATTTTAATTGTAAAGAAAAGGTCACTTTAAAAGGGACTGTCTATAGAAAGAGAAGGATAATAAGAAAAGGAAATAATTATAAAAGTAAGTATTGATATACTCTAGGAGAGCTTTGATTTGGTTATGAGTAATTCTGATCCTACAAATTGGTAGGTAATCGACATTGATATAGTTTATAATATAACTTTCAATATGGATTTATTATATTCTTTCAAAGAATATAATAGCATTGTTACATTGTGTGATAATAAAGAGCATACAATAATTAGGGCTAGATTAATTAATATCACAATAATTGGTTGTAAGGTGCCAAATTGTATCCTTCTGGAATGTTTCATTGAACATATATTGCATATGTCTTAAATTATGGTTTAATGAATCATACTTAGAGAATGGGAATTTATTGTGTTCATTAGAGACTTAAGGTAATATTCGTGGGCCCGAGTCTTAGAATATATTTCATGGATATATTACGCAAGGTTTGGGTAAAGATTAAGTGAAAAGAAGGCTTGTAAGTAAATAAAAAGTCCATGTTTATATTGATTTTAGCAAGTTCAAATTGTGCACATGCACCCCTGTGTGACACTCAAACTTGTGTCATATATTTTGATTCTGATGTCCCAAAATTACAACTTTAACCATTAGAAAGCTAAGAGGATAAGCTACAACTTTTATGAAGATAAATTTACCAAATTCGACCTAAATCAATAAATTTTATTGATGGTTTATATGTGGACTAATTACTTGGTGACAAATGGCAGCATGTTGTGTGGATATGTGGCAGTTCTTAAATGGAATAAGTGTAGAACATACGAGAAGACACATGTTGTTATAATTTGTTGACACCTAGCATTGAAGGAGATGAGTTTCTACTGTTGTTTTTGGTTGGCATATTCCTTACCATTTTTATTCTCTCACCATCGAAACTTTCTCTCTCACTCACACCTCCTAGAAATTTTTGCATACTTTTTGGAACATCATCTTCACTTGACATCTTTACATGCTATTGTATTAAGCAAGTTAGAGTCTGCTATTTTCTATGTTGCTGTCCTCTTGGTCGTTTTAATCTTGGATTTATAATATTTTCTTGAAAGGCTAGAGTGGCTTGCTCATTGAAGTAGGAAATTGTGTT
>JANQBM010030625.1:0-10931 GCA_025594535.1 Erythroxylum domingense | reverse complement strand
AGCTCTTAATTCTTCAATCTTTTAACACTTCACAATTTTCTCTAACTTTCTCACTCACACACACACGGCATCCTCATATTAGTGGGGTGAGAGTATGAGGTTTAGGTTGGTGACTCCAAGAAGAAAGAACCAAGTGTAGAAGAGTGGAAAAAATAGAGGAGAAGTGATTAAATCAAAAAGAAGAACCAAGGAGAAGTAACCTTCATATGAGAGCAAATTTCATGCAAAACACACTTTCAACACTTTAGTAAAAGAAGCAAAGAAGAAAATACAACAAGGTTTGATAAAAAGGGTCGTGGAAGACTCATTAATGAGATCATTTTATTAATAACTAAACTAAGTGTACATGTACACATGTCACACTCTCATTAGTTTGCTAAAATTGCTTCCCTATTCAATTCCACTTTCTCTCCAAATTTTCAATGGCTCAATCCAAAAATTCCTAATTTCATGAGTCTAAGTTTTCAGTGCCATTGGATAATCAATTTCACTACCGGTAGACCCCTATTCTGTCACTTGACATTTTTTCGTGTCTGGAAATGACTCCAAAAAATTCCTATAATTCTCTAAAAATCATAAAACCCTATGAACCTCTCCAACACAAATTCTTATTCACACAAAGCAAATTTTTCATAAAACACACTTATTCACAATTAACCGGGAAAATGTCATGAATACATGTACAATCATTTACATGTGCAAAAATTCACTATTTACTATTCATGTGCATATATGAATGCATGAATATGTCAATACACTTTAAACATTCCTAACCCGTTCCAAATTACCAAATTACCCTTCCCATAGGTGAGGGGATGTTACAGGGGCATCCTAAGGTAGCTAGCTATGTAGTAACCACTAGTGGTATAGTATTCTAATGTAACCCCATAAACACACATCCAGAGAGGAATGTTGGTGAATCTTATATCATCTAGGGTTAGGCTAGGTCTCCAGCTTTAAAGAAGTAAAGGTTTGTTTAAGATATGTCATAGTCCAACTTCTAATGCTTTCTTCACAAGGAATGGCAAGAGAACTTAAAGAAGAAAATGTCTTTATCATTAACAAAAACATCAGTTATGCCATATTGCTCCAATTTGATAAATGCTAGGATTTTATAAAAGGGTAGGAAACTCTCTTATCCAAAAAATATCAAATAAGCGTAGAGTTCTAATAAGCAACTCCTTCCTTCAAAAGCCATCATAACTTGATGATCCTTACGTCCACTATAGTAATGGAGCTTAATTTTTTCACTTAAGTCATCCAAGACTTAAAGCTAGGTATGCTTGGGGGGAAGGGGAAGGAGTACAGTTTCAATATAAGGAAGACGATGATTTGGCTGAGTATGGGTGGCAACTAAATTTGTAAAAGGGGAGGAAGGATAAATGAAGTAGGGCTAAAAACAAAAAAAGAAGGAGAGGTGAAATACTTTTGCTACAACTGACAGGGCTAACTGCAGGAGAAGATGGAAAGGAGAAAGATTTTTGGTACGACTGACATATTTCCTTAAAAGGAAATAATGTACAAGGTAATATGAAAAATAACTAAAAACTAAGCTCGTGGAGAAAGTATAGCGAAAGTAGACAACTAAAAAAATTTTAAAGAAGGATGAAGAATGAAAAGGAAAAGCAGAGGTAATAATTGAGAGTTTGTTGATAGGGAAAAGATCAGGCCATGCACAACTTAGAGGATGGAGCTTCTCTCTCATAAAGAATGTGTTGTCATTTAAATTAAGAGAGATATCTTTTCTAACTAGTCAAAATGTAAAAAAAAAAAGGGATTATGTTAGGCAATGTATAATATTAAAAAATAAATTTTAATTAGATGAAATCTCATCCTGATTATGCAAAACTATATTATGTAAATAGTGAATGAACGATAAAGATATCAAAGTTTGTCCTTGGATTAGTTGGCTTTGATATGGAAACATATGTGAGGTATATAAAAATGATATTTATGCATACATACATATTGAACTAGCCATTCAAATAGTATAAGAAGGACTCAATGGTTTATTGAATAAGAATTTAACGGTTACTAATCTAATATATAATATGTAATAGAAATATAATAAAATTAATAAAATTATAAATGAATTTTATATAAATAAAGTCAAAAACACCTAAATATAAATAGTTTTAACATTAATTATATAATGCTTAGTCGTTCTCTAGTTTCTCTCTAAATTGTTTCTTTTTTATTTTAAGTAAATTCATTTATTTATCAATAACTATTAGTCTAGTAGAACTTTTATTGTTTAAGAGCTCGTAAAGTTCCTTTCCTTTTTAGGAAGAATATTAGACACTCCTCTTTACTCTCTCATTCTCCATTGCTTGATTGATCAATGTTCCTTCTTCTTTATTAATCCCTTTTGTTAAGTCAAGAAGACTTCACTTTTTCTATTGATTTTGATGAAATTCAAATAATAATAATAAAAGAAGTGTGTGAATTGTTTTGATGAGTTTATTAAGTGTTTAGATAAATGTAAGTAGCACAAATCATCAAATCAAGATGATATTCAAGAGTTGACTAAGACAAACTGTAAGACAGACCAGATAAAGTCACATGTCTAAGACGAAGTCATAAGATGAAGCGAAGTCATAAGAAGAAGCGTAAGACGAAGGGAAGACATAAGATGAAGCATACAAATCAAATCAAGACGATATAATTGAAGAATAATCTATAATGCCAGTTAGTTAGTTAGTTGGAGTTGGTTACAGAACTCAACTAATAACTGATATCTGAAGATTCTACAAGTAGTTTTCTCAAGAAGATCGTTGGAGAATTAGACTATAAATATTAGTTGTAGTCATAGATAAAACAACTTTCAACTTTTAACTTTCAACTCTTAACTCTTTACTTACACGAAATAATTCTATGATTAAGTGAGTATACTATAAAAACATCTTGAGTGAAAAGAAGGAAGAAGAGAGATCAAGAACACCTGTAACGTGAGTTTAGAAAACTCAAACAATATCTTTTCAAGTGAAAGGGAAGGCTAGAGCCTGAAGAGGCTAAGATAGCAAATAAAGAATACCTTGTGAAAGAGACCTGAAGAGGCTCTAGAAGTGAGAAACAATACTTGTAAAGTTGCAAGAGATAGTGAAATCTCCAATAAACTCTAAGGACTGGACGTCGCCCAAAGGTTAAGGGTGAACCAGTATAAATCACGGTGTCATATTCTCTAACCCTTATCTCTTTAATTTCTTATTGTTAGAAGAAGAGATACTATTTCTATTGTTGCATTACTCAAACAAAATAAGTGCGTTGTTTTGTAATCGTTGGAATCTTTCAAGAAAATTAAGAAGTCTTTTTAAAGATTACTATCTTAAACGATTTATTATAATTCAACCCCCCTTCTTGTGTATTTTACATATTATATTTGATTTCTATAATAACAAGTGATTTACTTCAGTTGGTATCAGAGCGAAGTTTCCAAGAAACACTATTACAAAGTGAGGTCAAAGATCCATGGCTGAATCACATGTTTTTATAGATGAAGGTGCCTTAATCACAAGACCTCCTGCATTTAATGGTCAAGATTATCATTATTAGAAGGACAGAATGAGGCTCTTTATAGAATCCTCACATATTGATCTTTGGGATATCATTGAAAGTGGTCTATATATTCGAACAGACTACGAAGGGAAAAGCATCTCTCGTGATCAATGGTCAGCTGATCAGAAAGCTCGTGTTTAATTAAATTCAAAGGCCAAGTTCTTTTTAAGTTATGCTCTAAGCAGAAGTGAATATGATAAGGTTTATGGATGCGAATCTGCAAAGGAAATGTGGGACACATTAGCCATTACACATGAAGGCACAAACCAGGTGAAAAAATCCAAGATTGGTATTCTTGTTCATCAGTATGAACTGTTCAAGATGAAAGAAGATGAGTCTATTGATCAAATGATTAGACGATTCCAAACAATCATTAATGGACTTAAAGCGTTGGGGAGAATCTACGATAGTCAAGATCATATCAGAAAGATCCTTAGAAGTCTTCTAAAAAGATGGAGACCCAAAGTAACAGCAATATAAGAGGCCAAGGATTTAAGCAAGCTAAAGCTAGATAAATTACTTGGTTCACTGAAAATCCATAAAGTAGAGCTTGATGCAGAAGAAAAACCCAGAAAGGACAAATCTATTGCATTGAAGGCTGGTCAGAAGAATCAGAAAATACAAAAAAATAGAATCACATCTTCAAAAGCATTAAAGATTGAAGAAATAAAAAATGATGATGCCAGTGAATCTGACCAAGATTTAAGTGAAGATGAAGACAAACTATCTTTCATTTCAAGAAAAATTAGAAGGATGTGGAAAAAGAAAACAAAGGGAAATAAAGACTCCTCTTTAAAAAAGATTAGTAAAGACAATTCGAAGAATGAGAAAAGCTCTATCGTCTGCTATGAATGTAATAAACCAAGACATTACAAGTCTGAATACCCTTTGCTCAAAAGAAAACAAAAGAAGAGTCAAGGAAACAAAAAAGGCATGATGGCAACATGGGAAGATCTGGATTCGTCTGAATCTGAATCCAACTTAGAATCATCAGAACAAGCAAAGATATGCTTGGTAGCTGAAGGTGAAAGCGAGGATGAGGTAATCTCTGACTTTAATGATCTTCAGTATGCTTATTTAGAATTGTTAGAAGATTCACATGCTATTCTAAAACAATATAGATTACTGAAAAACAAATTTGTTGAAAATTCTAAGAACACAAAAATCTTAGAAGAAGAAAATGTATGTCTTAAAAAACAAGTAGACGATATGAAAAAGAAAGTAACAATATATAGATTTGAGGAGATTAATCAGTTAAAACAAAGGATTAATATTCTTTTAGCAGATTTATCAAAATTTACATAGAGTACAAAAAGGATGAATGATATGATTGGAAGTTATAGACATCCAGATGTAAAAGTGGTTTAGGCTTTTCTGGTAGAAATACAATTTATAATATAAATGTTCTTCATAATAAGAATTTTGTTCCTAATAGAAAGAAAAAGAAACAATATTCTTATCATTATTCTAAGAATAATTATAATACTAACCCCAAAGAACCCAAGAAAATATGAGTAACTAAGAAGGATATAATATATACTACAGATCTCTTTACTTAGAAGAAGCAACCACCTTCAATCATATTTATACAGTGGTTGCTCGCGACACATAACGGGCAAAAGGTCTATGTTCCTAGACCTCCAATAAAAGCAAGGAGAATCAGTAACTTTTGAAGACAACCAGTAAGGCAAAATAATTAGGATCGGCAAAATCGGTAAAGATTCCTTTTCATCTATTTATAATGTTCTGCTAGTTGAAGGTTTAAAGCATAACCTAATAAATATAAGTCAATTATGTGATTCTGGTTTTGAAGTATCCTTTAATTAAAATTCTTATTTAGTTAGAAATAAGGACGGGTCCATATTCTTTTCTACCAAGGGATGAAACAATCTATATAGAATTAACTTAGAAGATTTGAAAAGTCAAAATATTTCATGTCTTATATCAAAAGATGATGAAAAACTGATTTGGCACAAAAAGCTAGGTCATGTTAGTTTTAAACATATTTCTAAATTAGTTAGACATGATTTGGTAAGAGGACCAAAGATAAGTTTTAACAAAAATTTCTTTTATGAGAGTTGTCAAAAAGGAAAACAAGTTCAAATATCCTTTTCGTCTAAGAATATTGTAACTTCGTCTAGAACTCTAGAGATGTTACATATAGATTTGTTTAGTCCAACCAGAATAGTAAGTCTTGGTGGGAAGAAGTATGGTCTTCTAATTGTTGATGTTTTACTAGATTTTGTTAGATATTGTTTTTTTCTCATAAAGATGAATCTTTTAAATGCTTTAAAGTATTATCCAAAAAGTTACAAAATGAAAAGGGAATTTCTATTACTGGGATTAGGAGTAATCATGGTGGAGAATTTGAAAATGAAAAATTCAAAATTTTTTGTGAAGAGAATGGAATTTTCCATAATTTCTCTGCTCCTAAAACTCCTCAATAAAATGGAGTTGTAGAAACAAAGAACAGGACGATTCAAGAAATGGCAAGGACTGTGTTATGTGAAATGAATCTTCCTAAGTACTTCTGGGCAAAAGCTATAAATAAAACTTGTTATATTCAAAATAGAGTATTTCCGTGACCTATTTTAAACAAAACCCCATATGAGTTATGGAAGGGAAGAAAACCAAATATTTCTTACTTTCATCCTTTTAGTTGCAAATGCACTATCTTGAATACAAAAGAAAATTTGGATAAATTCGATTCTAAGATTAATCCAGGAATTTTTCTAGGTTATTCTATTAGATCTAAAGCTTATAGAGTTTATAATCTTGTTTCTAAATCTATTGAAGAATCTACGTATGTAAAGTTTGATGATGATTCTCATCTAGATAAGAGAGATGATTATGATGATGAAACTCTATCTGCTCCCTTAGTTAGTAACCCAGACGATTCACCATTAGACGATCCATCTAATAAAGTAGTAGATCTCTGTGAGAATATTAGTTTAAGAAAAGACTGGAGATACAAATCTTCTCACCCAGAAAATCTGATTATAGGAGAAACATCAGAAAGAGTGAGAACTAGATCTAAACTTAGGAGAGAGGCCAATGTAGCTTTTGTTTCTAAATTAGAACCTAAGAAAATTGATGAAGCTTTTCAAGATGAAGCTTGGATTTTAGCTATGAAAGAGGAGTTAAATCAATTTAGTAGGAATAAAGTCTGGTCTCTAGTCCCTAAACCATCCAATAAATCTATCATAGGAACTAAATGGTATTCAAGAATAAACTAGACAAATCAGGAAAAGTATCCTGTAACAAAGCCAGATTAGTAGCCCAAGGCCATAATCAACAAGAAGGAATAGACTACAATGAAACATATGCTCCTCTAGCTATATTAGAAGCTATTAGGATCTTACTTGTATATGTCATTTTTCATGATATAAAAATGTTTCAAATGGATGTGAAAAGTGCCTTTTTGAATGGTTTTATAGATGAAGAAATTTATGTAAAACAACCCCATAGTTTTGAAGACATTGATAAACCACATTATGTGTATAAACTTCATAAAGCTTTGTATAGATTGAAACAAGCACCTCGTGCTTGGTATGATCGTCTTTATTATTTTTAGATTAAGAATGACTTTATTAGAGGTCAAGTTGATAAAACTTTATTTCAAAAATGTATTAAAAATGATTTTATTGTTGTGCAAATATATGTGGACAATATCATTTTTGGTGCAACTTCTAAAAAGTTATGTTCAAATTCTAAGATTCATATAAAATGTGAATTTAAAATGAGTATGATTGGTGAATTAATGTTCTTTCTTGGTTTGCATATTAGGCAGAATGAAGAAAAGATTTTTATTCATCAACAAAAGTATATAAAAAAACTTTTAGTCAAATATAAAATGGAAAATGTTAAACTAATGTCAACTCCTATGCATCCTTCAATCGTCTTATCTAAGGATGAAGCTGGTAAGAAGATTGATCAAACTCTTTTTAGAGGAATTATTGGTTCTTTGTTTTACCTAACTTCAAGCAGACCTGATATAATGTTTAGTGTTTGTTTATGTGCAAGATTTGAAACAGATCCTAGATAATCTCATTATATTGCTGTTAAAAGAATATTGAGATACTTAGTAGGTTCTACTAATATTTGCTTAATGTATGAGAAAGGTAAATATTTTAGGTTAATTGGCTACTACGATGCTGGTTATGCTGGAGATAGGATTGATAGAAAGAGTACAAGTGGAGGTTATCACTTTCTTGGTCATAATCTAATTTCTTGGTCAAGCAAGAGGCAAAGTTTAATTGGTCTATCTACTGCAGAAGCTGAATACATGTCAGCTACAAGCTATTGTTCACCAATATTATGGCTAAAGTATCAGTTAGAGGACTATTCTATCTAAGAAGATCAAATCCTAATCTTCTGTGACAACAAAAGTGCTATCAATCTCTCAAAGAATCCAATACAACACTCAAGGGCAAAGCAAATTGAAGTTAGACATCATTTTATAAGAGACTATGTATAAAGAGGGATCATCAATCTACAATTTGATGAGACGAATCAGCAATGGGAAGATATCTTCACCAAACCCTTAAATGAAGACAGATTCAAGGAAATAAGACGAAATCTGAACATGGTAATATTAAATGACCATTCGTTTGAAACTCCATGACCTATACGATACATCCTAATGAAGCAGAAAAGTCGTAAGCAATAGTAACAATTACAAAAATGTCGAAATCTCTTGTCTATGGGAGACTTGTTGATTTCACTGATCCAAAGGAAGATTGAATGGAAATAAAACCTGAGATCAAAAAAGCTGTATGGGAAAATTTCTTCAACATCCGAGAACCAGTGTATCCAAATAAAGTATATGAGTTTTGGAAAAATGCAAAGGTGGTAGATAACACCTTGGTATCAGTGATAGACAGATTATCAGTGATTGTTTCACAAGATTCTATTGTAAGGGCTACTGAATGTCCAAATGAAGGAGCAAAACTGTTCAATAATACAAAGTGGATTGCTCAAAGTCACATAAATGAAGACAACATCAATCGACAACTATATGGATCGAGTAATCCAAGAGTGAAGAAGTCTTCAAACCTAATTCCTAAGGCTAGGGTTCTTCATTCAATTCTTCTTCACTGTATTTTACCAAGAGTGGGATCAAAGGATTTGGTGACAATGAATAATGAACATTGTCTATTTCATCTACTCACACACCAATCTATTAATCTTCCATTCTTGATTCTGACCTACATGATAAAGACTAAGGAGGATTATCATCTGAAGAGTGGTTCGTTACCTTATAGTATGCTATTGACAAGATTCTTCAAAGAATATGGAATCCCACTTGATAGAGGAAACAGAGTAAAGCTAAATATTAAGATTGTTATCAATGCCTCTATTATTCATAAAATGGGGATTAAGATTGAAGCTGAAATGGATAAAGATTTCACATCGACAGCACAGTCTAAGGGGGAGCTTTTAATCAAAAAAAGCAAGAAAGAAGATGTTTCATCTGGTATACAAGCAAAACCTCAATCAACCGAAAGAATCTCAGTTGAGGTGGCAAAAGTTGAATAATCGTCTTATAAGTCAATACAAGCCAAGACGATTCCTAAAAGGAAGGAAAGTGTAAAGGTTCAACAATCAACTCACAAAGTGTCTTTAAAGAGAAAGGCTGAGATGCTCCAATCAGAAAGACCTGAGAAGTCTAGAAGGTCATCAAGATTGATGATCTTATGACAATAAGAACAGAAAAAGAAAAAAAAAATTTGATTCTTAGTCAAGTTTCTAAAAGTGAAAAGGAATAACAACAATAACAACAACCTACTAAAGCAATTGTCTCTATCCCTCAGACTGAATCAGAATAACCGTTTAGAGAGACAGAGATAAAAAGGAAGTTAGTATTTGAGCAGAAGAAGTCTCAACAACAACTCTCTTCCAAGTTGGCAGAAGAACAAAAGAAGACGAAGACAATTCAAAAAAAGAAGGTTGAAAAGCAGCAACCAATCTACAACCCTCCTCAACCAATGAAGAAAGAAGATTTAAAGATGAAGATTATAGAAGAATCAATACCTGATCGAAACTGAGGTTCAATTATCATCAGAGAACCTTCTAAATAGAAAGTTAAGGTTCAAGTTGAACCTGTAACAGTAAACGATCAAACGATACATCTTCTTAGCCCTGAAGAAAGAAGATTGTATGGTATTCTAGCAGATGAAAAGGCAAAACCATATCTATTAAAGATGACAAAAAATCCTTGCACAATCTACCCAGTGACAAGCAGAACAACAATAAATACTGTACCAGATGTACAACCTAGAAGTCCAACACTAGTAGACAGAAAAGAGAAAGGCAAGAAGAAGAAATTTCCTAAGAAACAAGAAAATGATCTCACGGAAGAAGAAATTTGAGGGGCGATGAAGAATATAGACGATGTATGTCATGCAGCACAACCTATAGGCGTCTATATTTCACATCACATATCAAGGCCATCAGGAAGTAACTTTGGCACGTCAACCACAGATGAAAGTTTTAAGGTCGTTAGGACAATATGGGAAGGAAGATACAAAAATATTACAATTGAAGGTATCAATTTCTACTTAGAAACCTTTGTGCATTTACTTATTCATTTTAAACCCTTAGGTTTCATTCTTTCTGTCAAAGATATCCTACACCTTTTAGGAAAACCAATTTTTAAACTACCCAAACTTGATGATCTTGACATTCCACACCAAACACAACCTTTCCAATTACCCTCCATTAAAATTATTGACTTAGACAATTCAATCAGAAAATCATCTGTCTCTGAGTATCTTCATCCATTAAGTGAAAAGCTATAAGATTCTACCGATAATTCGACGTTCTTGAAGAATTTCATCGCATCGACGGAAGTTAGTCAAAAGTAGAAGGAAGATCAAGAAGCCTTAGCTAAACATTTTAAAGAAATTGATACTAAGGTTGATAAACTAAGTGACTCAGTGGGTGATCTTCATGAGGAAATAGCACTTCTATGTGTGACTATAGAAGAAGACCTCAAGACGATCCGCACTGATATTCAACATATGTTCTCTAAAATATTGAAGCGTCTGAAATGATATTTTTTTGATTAATACCAAATAAGGGGAGAATAGTATAAAGGAAAGGAGAATTAGTATTAGAAATTTATTTGAATTAGTGTTAAAAATAATGCATTGTATATCTTACATTATTTGTCTAAATAAATATATTATTTGTCTGAAAATTATTCATTATCCATCTGAATATCTTTTCTATCTTCTAATATTATGATTATTTGTTATCATAAAAAAGGAGGAGATTGTTAAGTCAAGAAGATTTCACTTCTTCTATTGATTTTGATGAAAGTCAAATAATAATAATAAAAGAAATGTGTGAACTGTTTTGATGAGTTTGTTAAG
>JANQBM010030597.1:0-10932 GCA_025594535.1 Erythroxylum domingense | reverse complement strand
ACATTATATTTAATTAAAATATTATTATTAATTAAAATATAACTATTCATTAATTAAAATATTATAATTAATTAATTGAAATATAATTATTAATTAATTAAAATATTATAATTAATTATTTAAAATATTAATTAATTAATTAAAATATAATTGTTAATTAATTAAAATATTGTTTGTTTTAGGTTTCAGATATTACATGAGGCTATTTTCGTCTTTTCTTGATCTTATCCGTAGGACAAGAATTTCTGTACCTCAGTTTTGAAAGGAACAAAAATTTCTGTCCTTGTCCTCTGAAGACGGAACAAGAATGGGTGAAGACAGCAAGCAAACAGGACGAATGACAGAACTTTTGCATCTTTGTCCACCGTGCTCACCCCTGAAGACACTAACCAAACGCAGGGTAAGTGCCACGATCGTGGCCTAGGACATAGTGGCTCACATGTTTCTGTGACGATCATGGCCTATTGTGCCACGATCGTAGGCCGTGGTTTCGGCCCAAAAGTCTCCGAAACTTCTCCATTCTTCTTTATTGGCCCTAAAACACTAACCACATCAAGGTACCTAAAAAACATAACATTTAAGCTTAAAGACTTATACTAACCAATAAAAAACACTTAAACACATAAACTAACACAATTTTAACCTAAACACATACTAAACAATCAAATTAACACTAAATACATAATAAATTAAATCCTAAAACATGATGTAAATCACAACTATCAATATCCTCATACTTAAACGTTTGCTTATCCTCAAGCAAACAAAACAACAAACACATAATTAACACACAACACACAATGCAGTAATGAGGCAATGACTTCAACTTTATGAAATACATTTAATCTTAAACACAATCATTGGAGTTATATCAAATCATTAACATGCAAAATCTGTGTCTATGGGCTTTGAACTAAATATACAAATTAATCAAGATACAAGTGTTAATTTATTTACCCTTTTCAATTACACACACACATTAATAATTTTTTTGGTCCTTCAGACTCTATAACTATTCCTAAGTATATTTTCATGAAAAATCAAGCTTATTACAAGTCCGATAGGTTTTTATTAAGAACAATGTTTTTTCTGTTTATTTATTTAAACAAGGACATATTCTTTTACTCGGAGGCAAACATTGGTGATGAATGTTGATCTGGTTACTTGACTAAGTCATTTTTATTAAACAACTTGGTTGAAATGTCATTATAGTTTTTTGATGCGAAGGTGCACATTTATGATGCGTATCAATCTGGTTACTCAGCTATATCACGTTTTCAACTGGCTACTAGCTCTATTTATAACCTGAAGGCCAGCAGAATAGTGATTTATTTAACATTATTTTTTTATTGACTACTTTATTGTTTTAGCTACTCATTTTCTTGAAAAATACTAGTAAAGCTACTTAAGTTGAAAGATCTCAAATTATAAATGAATGTGACAATCTATAGGGTGCTAAACTTACACTAAATCCTAATTAAGATGTATATTTATCCAAAGCAATTCACTAATTTTGCGAGCTAATGATTATTCACAACCTAATAGACTATATTCAAAATTAAATAAATTTCAATCCATCTAAGCCATTGACACATTCAAACAATTCACAAAATGCAACATAACATTATCATACCATATGCAAAATCACATACAAAATAAAACACATAACCCTCCCTACACTTGAACAACACATTGTCCTCAATATGAGAAGGGTACACAAACACACCAAGGGGGAATAAAATACAATATACAAAAAAAACATAAGAAGAAAATACTAAGAAAATGAAAAGAAAAGAGTTAGAATATGAAACTGTCAAGGTGACTGAGGTAGTGCAGTGTCAGAGATAAAGACCAAATGTGTTTGATGTCGAGTTGGCTTTCCTATCTTATAATTGATTTAGAGAGAGTAAGAGAGTTAGTAATCCCAAATCATTTCAAATTATTAAAATTTATTTTTTGAAATTTAAAACAAATCTAACTATGCAACAATTTAAACCTAACTACCAAATGTGCTAATTTATGGTCATTAGCTTGACCTTATATCATTGAAAACTCAACCGGGATCAATTATAAGTGACTCGCTTCCACCCTTCTTGAATATCAGTTTTGTAGCCTGTCAGTAAGCTAAAATTGCAAAATGATCAGAAGGACAATATTGATAAAGGTGAGAAAACCAATTAATTTTAGTAATGTCCTTTTCATTAACAAACTGTCAATAAAATAGGAGATAACGAAACTCCCTAAATCTTCCATCGAATCCAACAGTTTGTCCTATAAGAAGGTGAGTGGGATAACGAAACTCCCTGAATCTTCCATTAAATCCAACAGTTTTTCCTGTAAGAATGTGAGTTGTTCTTTTTCTTCCTGAATCACCTTCATCTCCTCTGCTTCTTCCGCCTCACAAACAAACTTTCCTAGCTTCTTCAAACTTGATGCCTATTGTCATATGTTCTTCATCCTTTTATTTTTTTAGAAGATTCAAATACATCAATTATCCTGAATAAGCTTATATCCTTTATATTCTTTAATACATCATTCATGTTGAATGTCACTTGGTCATCATTAATCAGAAGGATAAGGTTCTTTTCATGAACATCTACCTAAGATTTTTCGATCTTCAAATATGGTATATCAAGAACTAGTGAATAAAAAGGAGGGTTGACATTCTTTTCTTCAATGTCTTTCTTCGTCTCTTGGTCTTCAATAAGGTGGAGTTCAGGTTGGTCTTCTACTGGTCCTTCTGGCTCATCCCTATTCTTAAGTGTCATAGCCTCATATTAGTCTCGTAGATGTAATTTCATATTTCTCAAAGAGTCTTCCACACTTCTCTTACAAAATTCACGGGAAACCTGTCTTACTTGAATCTTCAGGTTGTGAATAGAAGTGGCATGATTTTTCATTACTTGATAAAATTGCTCTTCCAGTCTCTTCTGGTTCTCTTCCATGTCTCTTCGTTTATCCATGATTTTTTCCAATTTAGAATTCCATGAACTGGACTCATCTTGCTGACATTCTAATAGGCCTTGATGTCCTAAGTGAGTCCCTACATTGTTAGACCAATAGAAATTGGGGTGGTTCTACCACCTCGGAGTGTACATGTTCCAATAAGGATCGTTTCTTCCCCAAACCATACTGTGCCTCATTATAATTCGCAAAAGTTCCTTGCTCCCTATAATATCTATCTTCCATCATTGTTCTTTTCATTTATTATTAGCATTTAGCTCTTCAAATGTCTCATTTCTCATTCTAAGATGTCTTATTGTGTCTCTACTTTACGCCTTAAAATTTTTTTTAAAACACAAAAGATAGTGAAAACGCCTTGACTAAAGAACTAAACTAATTACCTCCCCGGCAACAGCGCCAGGTTCTTATATGACAAAGTTTTAATATTTTTAACCTGGATAATACTGCAAGCGCACTGATCGTTTACGTAGTAGCGAGGTATCGATCCTACAAGGAGGAATAATCTAATCCCAAATCTAATGCTTAACTCAAATTTGCAATAATTAAAAATAAACAACTAATGTAAAAATTTATTCAATCAAGTAATCAATGTTAATAATTAAATTTGAAATTATAAACAAGATAGCATTTGCACAAACAAATCAAGAATCAACCTAGGAACTACCAATTGAGAGAAGGGGGATTTTAATCCAACCTTAATGAAAACCTAATTGATTATGAAGTTATTGAATTACTGGGTCTAGACGGTCCTAGGGTGGATTACTCTCTCTCGAGTTATAATCTTTAACCCTAATTTATAAATCCTAATTTAGATTATGGAATTGCAACCTCTCGATTCATAATTTACCCAAAACCTAAATTAGATATAAAGTTGTCTAATAACCTACTAAAAACCTATGCACGATCACTCATTAAACAATTTTACCGGTTTGATTCAATTCTTAATCTATTAAATTACCTATCTCTCGTTAGCCCAATTTAATGATTTTCACTGGATTCACCCTCTCAGTTTGTTATCGAATTATGAAGTGCAGAAATCAAATCACAAATAACTCAATAAAAATGCAATCAACCAACTTTCATTAGTATCAAAGACAAAATTCTCGAAGGTGAGTATAGACATATCTCAACATTCAATGAATCTATTCTCAACAACTATCTCAATTCTATACATCAATAAAATTGAAAATAAAGTTGAAAAATATGAACGGAATGGATGGCGGAGGCAGCAACGGTAAGGAATCTCCTGTTCCGAGAAGTACTTCACGTAGGCTTCTTCTCTATGTCTCTCTTCCTTCGTTTCCTTCCTCAATCTCTTGATAAAGCTCATTGGCGTATTGGAATTTGACTTATGTAAAAAACTCTTTTTCTGTATTCTTCATGTTCTTTAAATACCTTGGCAGCCTTAGGTTTTTCTGGGGTTGAAATGGTCTGAAAAGTTCCTCAAATTTTGACGTTTTCACCTATTTTCACGTCTGCCTAACCCAGACCCTAATCATGGCCCTGCCTACCATGATCGTGGCCAGCATCTACTCCTTTCTGTCACGAGTGTGGCCCAAGTGCCACAATCATGGCCAGAATCAAATCTCTCTATCACGATCATAGCCTAATTGCGGATCATGGCCTGGGAATAGTGGCTCACATGTTTCTGTCACGATCGTGGCCTGGCCGTGGTTTCGGCCCAAAAGTCTCCAAAACTTCTCCATGCTTCTTTGTTGGCCCTGAAACAATAACAAACACATCAAGTTACCTCAAAAACATAACATTTAAGCTCAAAGACTTATACTAACCCATAAAAAACACTTAAACACATAAAGTAACAAAATAGTGATTTGTAACTAGTTGTGATTATTATAATTTGGAGAATCATCTTGGCAATTTATTATTTTTTCACTTAGTAGATAGAAGACTAACAAAAATGTAACTAAAAGAGTATTGAATCTTTTTGAATTTTGATCATATCATTAAGAACAACTACAACATTGTATAAATGAGGAAACAATTGCATTGTAACCATATTTCATCTTCTCAGTCAATAACAATTAATGTTTAAAGTGTGAGCATCTTATTATCTATGAGTTTCACTTTTTCTTGGTATTAAAGATTAACAAAATCAACTTATTCAAGGGGTCCAAACTAAGTTTTTAGATTCAATTTACCCTAAATAAGTGAATATAGAAATTACCATAAATAAAATATATTAAGCAATTGATATAATATAGTTTAGGTATAATTATGGTTATAACTAGTTATATAAAGGTTTGTGATAAGAAGTTCAAAAGGTGAAAAAATAACAGATACTTTGAACTGCATGAATGAATGAATATACATTAGATACTTTGAATATTGCCATAAAAGGTCAATTTAATTAGTTAAATGTATTGAGACTCTTTATTTACAAAATGGTTTGATCATTTTCTTAAAATTTATTGCAATTTTATTTTGGAATATACCTCATTTGGGATTTGGTTAAGAGGGGATAGTGGAGTTTCACAATGTCATCTTGCCATTTATCCGTTATTCTTTTATTTTGATTTATGTTTGCATCATAATTTCAAGCTACACTACATTTAATACAATATAGAAATATTCTAGGAATACTAGAAATATAGATATAACTATCTATGTTTGTATTATAATTTCAAACTATACTACATTTTAATTCAATAGAGAAATATTCTAGGAATACTAGAAATATAGATATAACTAATTTATATTGTTTATACATAGTAACAATGTGAGCTATTAATGTTATTTCCTAAAGTATACAAGCTGTCTCTTATTTCATTTATATCTTGTATTCTAAATGGATTTTTGTAAATTAACTTCAGTGATAATTCAACCTTTGCACTACATTTTCATCATTTTTTAAATCTTTATCAAAGGAAGTTCAAAATGGAGTGTTCAAATATGCTTACGTTTGATGTATTAGTTAAGATTTATGTCAATTACGGAACATTTGATGAGGCTATTGATATTCTTTCCCAAATTATGTAATTTGTCTCTTATATTCTTTAACTTTAATTGGTTTCATTATTATTTTGTATATAATCGTTTCATATTGATGAGTATAATCCTACAACAACATAAAGCAATATAATAAAGAGTTCCACTTTAGTATTTGAATAATAGACCAAGTGAAGACTAAATCAAGTGATAGAGTTGATAAGGAAAAATGCAAGTATCACTATAAGAATTTGATCAAGGGTTTCTAAAGGTGGAACATTTATTTTGTAGAGGCATATTGTCTTATACAATATAAGAAAGAAGGTATTAAGAGGTCAAACTTTTTAGACCCCTATCCTAATGAAAGAAAAGAGTGAAATGACTACCACAACTTATGATTTTGAGAGATTCATTTTTTTTGCTTGTGAAGATGATCATAAAGAATGAATATCATGTCACCATTGTTGATAAGGAAAACTTCATAATGTTTGTCACCTCACTTTAATTGACCTTCAAAATGCCAACTCATAGTACCATGAAGAAAGATAGCTTTAAGATTTAAGAAGAACAAAAGAATTTTGATACTGGATATATTGTTAAGCAATCGCAGATGAGTTGTAATAAAATATTTGGGTAATCAAAAACTAAAAGATATGGTGGTGATAATGCATTACATTGACAACAACTAGGCTTTATACATTCGAATTATATGGTAAATAGTATAATTTAATTTTTTATCATTTATTCATTGATTATATCATAATCGATATTTGTTCATGTTTTTAAATGTTAGGTTTATTTAAGTTTCATTGCCATATACGAGTGAAAGATTGACAACTGTATTAGTCAATTACTTAATGGATTAGAAAATCAACATAAAGCTCAACTGTAACTTTGGATAAATATAGAACAATTGATGCTATGATAAAAAAAGTAAAGACTAAATTACTGTCAGGAGCTTATTAATGGATGAGAGATTATTCCATAAATGATAAATGATGTTTTGTATATATATTATGAATTTGATCATGCAGGATGGCTTGGAGATAATAAAAGTAATGGTAGATGCAATTTAAAATAACATAGTATATTATAGTGCAACACCCAAATAAGTTAAAATTTTGAAGAAATTGTACAATAACTATGTATTTCATACACAAAGATGTTAGTTTTGGATTTTTCAATAAGTTGGAACTCTATATTCAAGGTGTTAGAGTTGATACCTAAGTATATTGAGGTGTTTATTAAGTTGAAACGATGAGATTCTCAATATACTTGTTTGTCGATAGAAGAGCAATAGAAGTTGGCTAAAGCAATTTGTCAAAAATTAGTGATGTCATATTGTCACTAAGTTGTTTTTTATAACAAAATATCCATCTTCACAAATTTGCTTTGCTAACATGTGTGAGATTAAGCTAGCATTATCTGAGTTGATATTTGATTCCAATGAGGTGATTCAAAAAATGGTAGAGTAGATGATGGAGAAATTCAAATTTTATTAGTCTATAATTGGTAATATAGGGTAGTCATTTATCTAATGGACCTAAGATATAAGATGGGGGGATTTTGATTGTTTAATTGATAGTTTTATAGTAATTGGATTGAAGGACAAATTGATATTAATAACCCCTTTTGCTATGATTTGTTTAATAATCATCAATTAAGAATGAATAAAATTATATATCCGAGTAGTTCAATATTAGCTTCAACTTTTATTGATACATCATTATTAAGCACATTTAGAAGTTTGAGTTATCATTTTAAGGAAATTGATCAAGGAAAAAAGGTTAGGTCTTCTCACAATAGGATTGCGTTGGATAAATATTTGGAAGAAAATATTATGACTATGACTGATGAGCATTTTGACATATTTATATAGTAGAAGTCGAATGGTGCTTTGGGCTTAATAAATCTTTAAATAGCCTAAAGCCTTATTAACTTAGGATTGATCCAATAGCTCTAGGCTTAATTGAGCCTTAAGTTGGGCAACAGCTAAAACTAAAGGGTTAGGATGAGGCCATAGATGACTCAAGTTATACCTAGCCTATTGCCATTTATAGTAGGGGTTAGGACAACGTTTGTTTTACAAACCTTTTATGACTTGGCGATCCACTATGATATAAACCATATAATACCAGTTTCACTTATTGTATACACTAAGGTAGTTCGAATTTGACCTCATGAGTTTGTTGTAGTTAAGATTAATAATTTTTTTGTAAATTTTAATAGTTAGCAGAAGGCTTGCATAATCAAAGTTAAAAGGTAGTTATGAGAATGAAAGTGATGGGGATTACTAATTCCATATTTTGTTAAAATAGAGAGACTGTGGGTATATTACTACTAGTTGTAAGTTTCTTAAGATTGATGATTATGATTTTATATTTCTTGAAACATCACATGTATTGTTTTCTATAATATAGTTTTAGTGAATTCGAGTCTTGATCCCCCAGAACTATAACTAGTAGTACTGATCATTTTCTATTATATAATATAATAAAATGAGTTATTGATTAAAAGAAGATCTAATTAAATAAATTAAAAAATAACAAATAAAAATTAATAAATCAAAACAATAGATAAGAATAAAACAACCAATAAATAAGCTAGATCTAGATGAAGAGTCCCCCCATTAATCCTTTGCTATGTTTGTATTTATCTTAATTCAATGATTAACCCTAGTTACTTATACCGTTATAATTTCAAAGTTATAACTATAATCTTTCTTAAGGCATATAGCTCTTATACTTAAATTGATTGACTAAAATTCCTCTCTAATAAAAAAATTCTTAAGAATGCATTAATTCATTCTAAATTCTTATAGTATTTAATTATAATTAAAGATAACTATATTGTAACATTCTGTTACTTAGGATAAGGTTAAAATAGTGTTTATAAGAGGTTACTGAGAAATTAGGAAGTATAACTCATGCTTATGTATAATGTGGCATACACATACACGAGAATATTGATTTTTGTACATTAATATGATTGTACATGCAGTCATTGACATATTCCAGGGTATGAAATTGAATGTGATATGAGATATGACTATGCTTTCCAATGTCTTGTATTTTGGGTTACCAAAGCCAAGAATTGATGGATTATAACTTAGCAACTTGGAAATTAGTTGTCTCAATTGGGAGATTGGTAAATTAATGTGTACATTTAATCTTGGAAAAATACCATGTGGCAAGACTAATTGAAACATGAAAAAAAAGGATAATTTAGCCTATAATTAAGTGACATTTGGCATTGATCATTGTGGGACAAATGGACTAGTAAATGTGTGATAATTGGACAAATGACTATGTGACAAGTGGAGCAATTAGGAAGTGACACATGGTGTAACCAAATAAATGACAAGTGTAACACATGCAAAAAGGACATGTGGCAAAACTCAAAGGAGACACTTAATTCTATGTTTTGGTCAAGGAATTCTATGCATTGTCTCCACCGAAACCACTATCTTCCTTCTTACGCTTCATCACTTAGACACTTAATTTCTGGACATGTTTGCGTTATTGTCCATCCATCACTGAAAACACCTTGTAAAATCTTCAGCTATTTAAGGTCTTTGATTGTTTCTCTAATCTTGTCTTTGCTCTAACCACCGAAATCCCTCATTTCTCTCCCCATTTCTAGAAATTTTTCTAAAGAAACAAGTAAGTTATGCATCATTGTTGTTTTTAGATGTTTGAATTTAATATTGAGTTATGAGCTGGTTTAGAGCAAGTTGTGTTTTAGTGTTCTGGATATCATGTAGATGATTTTGATGATGTTTTAGTGTTGGAAGTGAATGCATGCATGAAGGGTAGTTTTAGTGATGAGAAAAATGAATTATATGAAAATGATATGAAATGGACATTGTGCAGAAATTATTTCTAAGATTGTGAGAATTGAAGTTTAATGAGATATAGACAAGTATAGAAAAACTAGAATGAGGTTCTGTGTTTTTATTTGAGTGAGATTAAATCTAGAGATAGTGTAGAAGACATGAAAATGCAGTAGCGAGAGAAAATAGAACAGAAAATGTGGTTGTGAGAGGAAGCAAAATATGATGAAATACGTATATGATTAATGTTTTCTTTTTTTAATGTTTATGATTAATCTTGAATTTTGAGATGTTTTGATAGTGAGCGGAATGTAAATAGGAGTAGATTATGTGAGAGAGTATAGGTGAGAAAGAAATGGTGTTTAGAAAAAAAAATAGGAGTAGATTATGTGAGAGAGTATAAGTGAGAAAGAAATGGTGTTTAGAAAAAAAAAATGGATTAAGTCGTAAAAGAGAGGAAGAAGAAGAGAAGAAGTGCTGCAAAATCTGGAAAATATTGGGTACACGATTGTGCACCTGAAAATTCTTTTGAAATTGAACATACTTCACTCTGTTTTTTATAACTTCTTCTCCTGACCTCCAAATGACATGATATTTGAATCGAAGAATTCATAATACATTTTTCTTTATCCCCACCAAAATTTATAGCTATCTGAATTAAATTGGAAGTGATTGATTGATGAGTTTAGTATGAAAATGTTGAGGTGTGCTGAAATGTTATGCACTGGAATATTTTCATTGAACATACTTTGGTATTTTTCTTATATCGTGGTCTATAGATTTCCAAATGAGTTTATTCTTAATTCAAATTAAATTAGAGACATATTTCTACAACTGTTTTGAAGAAGTCCAATTTTAATTTTGTCTCTAAGAATTTCAAAATCTGGCTTGAAATTGAGTCTTGGCTTAGGCTATAACACTACCCAAGACAGAAATCATGTCCTATTGTTATCGAATAAACTATATTGATGTAGGCCAAATCAGATAAAAGTGTCTTCACAAAAGTTATATATTATTCTCTTATCTTTCAATTGGTATAAATTTTGTAATTTTTGGATGTTGGAATTGAGAGATATGAATTGTACAACTTGACAGCATGATCATGCACTAGCCAAATTTCAAATGTACTTAGTCTACAGTATTTTGAACATAACTCATACAATAATGAACCAAATTGAATGATCTTAGAG